>JANDKE010001925.1:0-11903 GCA_027627275.1 Coprinellus aureogranulatus | reverse complement strand
TGTACATGACCCACATTCATTATTGTTCCCGGTTATTCTACTCTTTCTTGACTCCCTTCTACTAGGTACATTGTATTCTGCAGTCCTTGTATTCTCAGAGGTGTTGAAGATAGGGGCTACAAGGATAATGCCGTGCAATCAAATCAATGCCAAACAAGCTCACTAATGACGCTGAAGCGCCCAAGCAAGCGAACCTGAACATCGCGCGGCTCCGTTTGACTCAATCCCTCTTCCCTTTCGCCCATTATGTCGACCGGTATGAAGCAATACTATTGAATGCTGGGATCTGGGGTGTGCTTATACCTGGTTTGCAGTACGACGTCCAGGTGGTCGACCCAAAATCGTGCGTCTCGATGGTCAATCTTAATGAGAACATGTGTTGACGCGACGAGACCCACAGAAACCACCAAAGAAGGTGAATTCTATGCCCATTGGGGACTATAATTGAGCCTGACTTGAGTACACAGCATGGAGCCGACTTCTCTGCAGACAAGACATGGTTAGCATTGTCGAACAGCATCAGGGAGGTGCAGAACCACAATGCATCCAATCTGTCTTTCGAGGAGAACTATCGATATGCGTACAACATGGTGCTATACAAGAAGGAAGACATGCTGTATAATGGCGTCGCACAACTGGTAGCCCAACACCTCGACACTCTGGCGAACGAGAAGATCATACCTCGATTTCCGGCTGGTTCAATAGGTGACGCTATGCAGAAAGCACAGCAGGGCGAGTTATTGTTGAAAGGGTTGAAGGAGGTGTGGGATGACCATGAGAGTATCATGACGAAGCTGGGGCAGTTGTTGAAGTACTTGGTGCGTCCACAATCCGCTAGTGCCGTCCACCTTGCGCTAAGGTCCTCTCCAGGATCGAATATACCCGGAGAAGGCAAATGTACCGACCACCTGGGGGAAGGGACTTGAGCTCTTCCTCCGGCATATCATCAAGACGCCCATAAAGGAACACCTCGTAGCAGCGATCCTCGAAATGATCTATTGTGAGCGCGAAGGCCACGCCATCAACCGCTCCGCCGTGAAAGGCTGCGTCGATGTCTTCCTAGGTCTGGAAACAGACCATGGGACGGTGTATAAGCGCGACTTGGAGCAGCAGTTCCTTCAGGATAGCGAGAAGTACTACAAGAAAGAGGCAGCGAAGCTCCTCAGCACCTGCGAATGTCCTGAGTACTTGCGGCGGGTGAGTGCGCCCACAATGGTTTAGCTCCCATACTAATCGGTCATAGGTGGAGGAACGGTATGAGTCTGAAGACTCGCGGATACACCATTACCTCTCGGTTCAGACAAACAATGCTCTGAAGCAAATCCTTGAATCCACACTCCTCATACCCAACCTCTCCACCGTCATTTCCATGCCGAACTCTGGCTTGGATATGATGATTGACATGAACAAGCTCGACGATCTTGCGCGTTTGTACCGGCTCTACCAACCGGTCTCTGGTGGTCTTTCAGTTCTGAAGAAAGCGTTACGCGAATCTATAACAAGAAGGGGGAAAGAGCTGAACGACGCATCGCTGGGGTCTGCTGGAAATGATGGGGATGAAGATGGCGAAGAGGACGGGGCGAAGCGGAAAGACAAAGGAAAGGCAAAGGCACGGCCCGTCCCTGGTGCTACTCCTGCTATCAAGTGGGTGCAGGATGTACTTGATCTCAAGGACAAGTTCGACTCGGTATGGAAGGATGCGTTCAAGTCAGACCGTGACATAGAAGCAGCACTCAACGAGGTTTGTCGCCACGTACCCCCCGGAAAACGTGGCCTCTCACCTTATTTATAGGCTTTCGAATCTTTCATCAACAGCCATCCCAAAGCACCAGAATACACCTCCCTCTTCATTGACGATCACCTCAAACGCGGTATCAAGGGGCTCACAGACGCGGAAGTCGACACGATTCTCGACAAGACTATTACAGTTTTCAGGTACATCTCGGACAAGGATGTGTTCGAGCGATATTACAAGAACCATCTGGCGAAGCGACTATTACTCAAACGTTCGGTGTCCGATGATGCCGAGCGTGGTATGCTTAGCAAGTTGAAGATTGAGTCTGGGATGCAGTTCACGTCGAAACTTGAGGGTATGTTCAACGATATCAAGACGTCGGCGGATGCTATGGTAGAGTACCAGAACTATATCGCGAAGCCCCAGCGAACGGTATGTTTCCTTTTTACGCTGCATTTCATGAGCCTTTCTCAATCTTTGTAGACGCCTGCTGTGGACATCAGCGTAACTGTCATGACATCAACCTTCTGGCCGTACTCAGCACCGGCGGTTGCACCTGTTATGCCCGAGATCCTAACAGAATCGTGCAAGTCCTACGAAGGATTCTATTATTCGAGACACTCTGGTCGACGGTTAACATGGCTTCCTTCCATGGGTAACGCAGACGTCCGAGTGGCCTTCCGCGCTCGGAGTCACGACCTGAACGTCTCAACACATGCATTAATGATTCTCTTGCTCTTTGAGAATCTGGGAGATGACGACTTCCTCACATACACCGTAGGTGTGCTACACTCTACCTGCCTTCCTTGTCTCAATCGCTTTCTGCAGGAAATCAAGGATGCCACTTTGATTGAAGAGTCCGAGTTGAAGCGGAATCTCCAGTCTTTGGCATGTGCGAAGTACAAAGTACTGAAGAAGCACCCGCACGGGAGGGATATCAATAACGATGATTCCTTCTCATTCAACGTCGACTTTTCTGAGAAGATGCAGAAGATCAAGATCAGTACTGTATCATCGAGACCCGAGAACAACCAGGAGCGGCAAGAGACTCAAGGCAAGGTTGACGAGGAGCGGAAGCACCAGATGGATGTACGTTGGATTCGTTCAAAGACAGCTGCGACTTTGCTGACGGTGCCCATTCTAGGCTTGCATCGTCAGGATCATGAAGGACAGAAAACATATGAAGCATAACGACCTTGTCATCGAGGTCACCAAGCAGCTCGCCTCCCGGTTTGCTCCAGATCCTCTCGCTATCAAGAAGCGAGTCGAAGCTTTGATTGAGCGGGAGTATCTCGAACGATGTGAGGATCGCAAATCATATAATTATCTGGTACGCTCACCCTTTTCATGCTTCCACGTTTGCATTTGTCTAACATCTATCTGTCTGGTATAGGCTTAGCGCTCGCTTTTTTGCATTATCATGCCCTAATTGTATCATCTAATTGGAACTCTCTCCTGCATGTACGCCACTGTTTGTTTCGCAAGATTCTTGTTTTCACTTCACCCATGTTTGTATACTTTCGATCCAAGCGCTCGATCAAGTTGATATTTCAAGCTCACTTCAATCAGTCAATGTTGCGTCGCTTTCAACATCTGTATTTCTATTCCTCTCACAATCTCATATTCATCCGTACCCTGTGCGTCACTAGAAAGCTGCACTCGTCGTTCACTCGAGCGTGCCTGAATTTATATCCTATTGCTCGCAGGCGGGAGCTACAGCGAGCGAGAGAGACTTCTTACCATCGCTCCTCACAACGCGGGTAGGCAGTGGGTCAGGCTACGGGATCACAACGATGCGTTTAAGTATACTAGTGTACGGCAGGCCACCAGGGTGAATTGGCGCATGCGTGATAACCGATTGACTCGTTGCCCAGGACGGACGTGAGCCTTAAATTAGAAGATGTGCGACGAAGGCCAGCAAAACCAAGCTCCGCCCAAAAGCAAACTGGACCCTCGACAAAGCCGAGTTCTGCCCTCCGTTCCCAGCATTTCCGCTGGCAGTGCTGGGAGTCGATCGTTGCGGTAAGTACGGTGGACGAGAGTGGCCAGGTTTGATTTTGTTTTTGGTTTTTCGCGCGCGACCAAAAACGAGGAACTCCGACTTAGGGGCTAGTGCTGGCCTTGGACACTTGGCCCCGACGCACCTGCTACAGTCTATCTGAGACAAATAGAGGATAAAAAGGCACTGAGAGGGTCTATGGGATGCAGCGCAGCCTTTTATCACCGAGTTCTCCTTCTCCAGACGTCGGATATGCGTTCAACTCAGGCATATTTCCCATCAAATTGCCGAGGGCTGGTTCGAGGCACTTCTCAGACTCTACGGGGCCCTTCTTGGAGTTCCTCATACGCTTTCAGGCCAGAAGTGCATGAACCGACGACGTGGAGAAGCTGTACAAAGTATCCTTCCTTTTGACCACCTTATAGTACTCGAAAATGACTGTTGCAGGCAACACTTAGGGGTGAATATACTTGATTTGAGCAGTTCGCAGGACCCTTCGCCTAACTTTTCAGACTCGGGGCTTGGGTCATATCTCACAGATTTTATATACATAGGAGGCCTATGGAAAAATTTCTGGCATAGATAGCCATATGTATTGAACTTCCTTACCTTGAGGAGACCGTTGTCTGCCATTTGGCGTGGTCCCGGGCACCGGGGGTGTTAAATTGACAAAAACCCTTCATTTTCCCCTTTTTATAGCAAAAGGTTATGGCTAGAGACGTAATTTGAGTATTATACGCTTGGTCAAGCCATATTTTCATCCCGAGGATGCATACGAGGTGCGTTGGGGCCAAGTGTCAAAAGCCAGCGCTAGCCCCTAAGTCGGAGTTCCTAGTTTTTGGTCGCGCGCGAAAAACCAAAAACCAAAATCAAACCTGGCCACTCTCGTCCACGGTAGGTAAGGCCAGCGCTGGTAAGAGATCGTTCGGGCTACGAGGCTCTTCGAAGGTGCTATGTCCGACGCCTAGGCACCCGAAATACATTTGACAGCGCTTCCTCGTCCATTCACCACACTCGCATCAATGAAGCTGAGGATCGACATGCGGCTCGTCGGTCTGAACGACCCGCTCCATGAAGCCCTGCGGAGGTTCCCGTGCACCACGGAGACTCATCCTAGAGACCTGGGCGCTGTTTTCCAAGGACAGCAATGCGACAGTGGCGTGAAACACTAACACTCCTACTGCATCACGCGCAAAGTAACTTGAGGTCCTGCAATGTAGACTGCAGGGATGGATGTGGGAGAACAAGCCTGAGAGGGGGGATGATTGTTGGGAAAAGCAAGGATAAAGGGTGGGAGAGCTGCTCAAGTAGTAATCCAGACGGCGGTGAAGAGATTTGGCAATGATACAAGGCCAGGCCTTCGACCTATCCAAAACATGTATTAGCATTCTCTGAATCAACGCTGGTGCCAAAGCAAAGCGTCTACGTCTCTCGGTACAGCACTCGAAATAATAAGCATGCCTCACCCCTCCACGCTTTATCATGCTCCCATATCCCATTCCGACCAAACCGACACACCAGGGGTCCCAGGGGTCCCATTCGGCGTAGCTACTGGCGTCGGCTCCCTTTGCGACCCGTACTCCACCGTCTTGAACAACTCTACAATCTTCTCGCTCAACCCCCCACCATCATTGAACTTCCCTCTCATTGCCACCAAGATATTATCATGCGGAGTGATCTCCGGTTCGCTGTAGAGCAACCGAATGTCGCCGCCTTCGATAACCTGAACGAGCCTTCCTGTGGATACTTCCCGTATCTCGATGAATCGCGGGGAGATGAGGAGGATGAGGCCGCTGCGGTGGGCGTATGAGGTGGCTTTGGTCTCCCATTTGAGATATCCGTATTTGCGAACGACTTGTCCTCGGCCGTTTATGTAAACGCCGAGATCTAGTGGACACAAAAATCGCATTGTCAGGATAGTCCGGATGCGACATGCAGCGGAAGAAGGCATTACCATCGTAAACCACTAAAAGCTCTTCCGAGTTGTTGGTCTTCACTATCCCTAACGGTCTCGCGTGCTCAACCAAGTTCTTGAGCAAATTCATGGGTGGATTGGAGCTGCTGTCGCCGTGGAACAGTGGGACAGGAGGGGCAGCGGTAGTTGAGAAACTGAATGAAATTCCGAAGTCAGTTGGACTCGAAGGATTGTCGATTCAGCAGGACTTAAAAAGGCTCACTTGTCCGCGTGACCAGAAACCAGACCGGACTTCGTACACACGTTGATAGTCTTGTGCAAGGCTACGATATCGTATGCTTCCTTGGGTAGAGAGGCAGGCTGTGGGGGGTGTCAGCGCCCGAACGCAGCTTGTCGACCACTAGTGTAGCTCACCTTCCCGAAAGGTCGGAAACTCGTTGGTGCGCCCGACCCTGGCCGCTGCACCGAATGCGCTACAGCTTCCAGAATATGAATACCCACAGACGTGCTCAACCGCTTTTTAGAAGCGTATATCACTACCAATCCGTCGAACTTCAGTTCCTGTCCCACTGCAAAGCATTGCAACATTAAATAACTCACATAGAACGCGTCCTGCAGAATGCAGTGCCGCACAAACAACACGTTATGGTCGGCAGTAGTGACGTTCTCCTTGGACGCCTCCAAGACAGAGGGTTCAACCTTTCCTGTAACGAACCGGGCGGCCAATTCCAACGAGTATGATATGATGCGAGTATCGGTGTGGATGATGAACCGGTTGAAGACCCTGTCTCCAACGGATTGTAAAGCAGCGAGGTAGTGGGGATTCGGGAACGTAAACACCCTTTTCATGTCTAAAGTGCGCTTGAGTTCGGAACACCCCTTGCGGAATAAGTTAAGCTCACCTTTGGCCTTGCCGTACGGTGCGATGAAGATGCCTTGCGCGCATCCAACAGCGAGGTATCTCTGTCCGTTCTGCGTTGCTGCAAACCCAGCGTCAGTGTCGCGAACAACCTCAGCCACTTAGGGGCAAATGAAGAAAAAAGTATATTACCGAACGGAACTGCAGCAGTTATCCTCCCAGATGCGTGTTTCATAGCCGGAGTGATAGGCTCTTTGGGTATCCTAAAGAATCCATCCACCAACGTCTCTTGGGCGAACATCTGTTACACCCCCATCCACCCCCATCATCAGTCACCCCACATTCGCACCACTCGAAAGCAGCATAGAAAGGCGCACCTGGTTATTCTCCTGCTGCACCTTATGCACAGTCAACGCATCCACAAAACTCGTATTCCACTTCTTCCTTAGTCCTTCCGTCGTAGTGTATAGCGTGTACGCCTTCATAAGTGTAGGCGAAGCATGGTATAACGTGAATGGGTATAATGCGACGTCTTGAGAGCGGAATGTGTCAAGGAGACTGCCCGTTTCGACTTTCTCGCGCCGCGTTTCTGGTTGATTGTTGAATGCTGCTAAGCGGACGAATGATAGCGGTAGAGGCTACACGAGAGATACTTTTAGTATAGCTCTAATATTGGTGAGGGATGTGTCGCAGAGCGTACCCTGGATATCACAATTTTGCGGAGAGTACCATTCGGCGATTTGACATCTCGCGTGAGGATGACTAGCGCGGCAACTTTCGTCAACGAGCGATGGCCAGCGATTCCTTAACTTACAGTAATTATCCAGCAAATGCGCTGTCGCCTCCTGCCACTTATCACTGCTGAACGAGTTCTCCGCGCGGACCTTCCTCCACACAGGTCCCATATACACGAGATGGCGTTCCTTGTTATACAAATCCATATCCTATGCGCGAGACAGGGCGTCAGACGAGGGCCTCGTCACATAAGGAAAGAGAAAGAAAGCACTCACGGTGATCTCCCCCCTCTGAAATATGATATTCTCACACAACTCCCAAAACTTCACCTTCTGCTCTGCCGTCTCGATCCCCGGCTGGGTCGCCTTGATACAACTACTCACAATATCCCTTATGATAGGCAACAAATCAACGTCCTGATGCCCATGGTCCTTGTCCGTCCGCTTGAGCATCTCCTCTAGAAGGAGGTTCAAGCGGAGAGCCGTGTGAGAGGGCGGTTGAGGAAGATCTTCATGTCGCGTTTCTTAACTCGAGGAGGCGGGAGACTGTCTGTAAGAATTGCCGGTAGCGAGGGTTGCTGTTGAGTTCTTTTGTGTGGTATGATTCGGCCACAGGGTACTGTTTGATGTATTTTTCATACGCGTCTCTGAACTCTGGCTTCACGATCGCTGTTCGAATGTTAGTCGACTTTCGTTCATGACACTTCACGGATAGAAGGAGGATAAATGAGCAACTCACTATCCAGGATGATATCAGCAATAGAATGTATCAATGGATGCCCTTCCCGTTGCCTCTCAAACAGCCTCTTCAACATCTCCCTATGATACCCCAAAATCTCACCGAGATTCCCAAACACCTCTTCCACCCACTTCTTCCTTGCCCCTTCATCCCCTTGTACCACAGGGGGGTCAGACTCCGTGATCCCTTTCACGAACACTTCGTCCATGGTCTCGAGGTCACTGACGTATTCGCGCTCGGCTTTGAGCAGCTCAAAGATGAGACCTTGGCGTTTGATTTCGGTCGAGTCGAGCGCGGAGAGCGCCTCGGCGGGGACGAGTCGGTGCCATTCTTGGTCTTGTTCTGGGAGTTCGCCGTTTTGGAATCGGGTCACGTTTTCGTCCATGTCGAGCCTTGCAGTATATGTTAGTGAGATCGGCGGTGGAAAAGGAAGGAAGGAGGATATACGCACGAGAGGCTAGATAGCTGTTTGTCCACGATCGTCGCATACTCCTCTGAATCGAAGTGCAGAGACTCCGTCGAGAACTATAAATTCGCATTCATGAGCAACCCCTGCACCTCCCGTTGAAAACATAAGATACGCACGTTGTGGTCCGTAGGCGACGAGAACCCATCCTCATACTCCTCCCCATTCCTCCGTTCACTATCCCCAAATCCAAAACTCGTAAACTCACTCGAGTTCGTTGTAGTAGTTGTCGCTGTCGACCTCACTGAGCTAGCGGACACGCTCTGCAGTTTCATGAGATTAGGGCTGAACCTGAATTCCCCTCTCGCTCTTGATCCAGAAGAACTAGACGAGGGTCGTCGGGTCTTCGAGCCGCTATCATTAGCAGGCGGGGTGGGCGTCGGCGAAGATGAAGAGGAAGATGATGAGGGAATGGATGGAAGGGGAGGGGGAGGGGTGGTAACGTGGTTGTTTTGGTGAGGGTTGGGAACGCTGTTCCGAGCATGTGGTCGAGGAGGACTTGGAGGCAAACTCTTATTCGCCCCGTTATTCACCAAGCTAGCGTGCGCGGACGTCGCTCGACCTAGGTGTGGCTGTTGCTGCAGCTGTGCTTGCACCGGGGGTGCGTAGAACCCCTCTGGCTCACCTCCTCCAGCACCGACAACGCCAAAGGAGGGTATCTCGGGCATAGGGAACGACATCGTAGGCTTGACGAACATCGATACCTTCGGCACTCTCGGTGGGATTGCTCCTCCCATCCCCATCCCCATTCCTCCTGCACCTCCTCCTGCCCCCACTCCAGCTACTCCTCCTGCCGCACCTCCATCTACTCCTCCCCCTGTCGCACCTCCGGCAACTCCCCCAGCCGCAGCAGAAGCCCCTGCGGCATTGGCACTCCTCAAATCCACGCTCGACTTTGCTCTTTGCCTCATCCGTGCAAACTCCCCTGGAGCCATCGGCGTTAGTCCCCCTGTGTATACCCCGGGCTGCCCTGGTCGGACACTATGGGCCTCAGGTGGGTGGGCCCATGGGTTGTTGAAGTACTCGTAGTTCGGATTATTGGTGTTGCTGTTGGTTGTGGGGTGCACAGCAGATGCTGAGGAGGGGTTTTGAGAGGGGAAGTACTCGTATTCGTACGATGGAGGTGAAAAGGGCGCCGGAGAACTCGATACTGATGAAGATGAAGGGTAATGCGACGGGCTAGGCCTGTTTGACGAAGACGCAGACGAAGATGACCCTGGCACGCTCAGATCTGAGTCGGATTGTCGAGGGAATGGTCTCATCCCCCCTGGTGGAGGCGACTGGTACCCCTGGCTGTGGTAACTCCCCGACACACTACCCCCAATCGTCGCTGTCGTCGGGCGCTCGAGAAATGCTGCTGTTTCGGTGGTCTGGGGGGTGGGGGTGGAGATCGCGGTCCGTTGCTGTTATGCGCAGCATTAGAATGAGCATTGGTTGGTGTAGATCCACTGTATGATTGAGAATGCGATGAGCTTGAAGAAACAGAAGAACCTGACGAAACCCCGGGTACAAGTGCATGAGGTCGGGGAGGAACAGGAGGTGGAGGTGAATCGTTGGATCGGTCGTACGGATCGTAATCGAAGGGGTTCGTACTTCGCGTCCGGCGAAGTCGTGCTTGTTGTATATCGTTCGCTGCGGCGTTCATCGTAAAGTCTAAGTCATTTTGCTGATAGGGTGCATTTTGGGACGGGTGAGAGCCGTTCATGCCATTGTGCGACGAGTTGTACATGAGGGTTGGGAGCAGGAGAGCAGAGTGTGTGGTGAGATAGGTGCCGGATGAGGTCACTGCACTTCGCAACATACGCCGCGATGCGATGTTTTTATTTGATTGTCAAGGACATAGCACGGCGCAGCAGATAAGGTGTAAGTAACTACCCTAACAGGGCTTGGGTGTGTTGAATCCAGTTAAATGAACTGCGATATGAAACGGGACGATCGTGGCGGAGGGATGGGCGTCGAATATCGATACCAGACTTGGCAAGCAGTGGAGGAATTGCGTTCGAATCGAATTGGCTCGGCACTCGGCGCTTGCATGCTGACGACGATCCAGACCGCTTGTACAACGGCACCGGTACACAGTTTATTGGTATTGTGAGTCGGTCTTGCTGGTATTGTTAGCACAGGGCAATAAGTAGACAACAACTGTAAAAATAGGAACTAGTATGCGATTCAATGCAGCTCTATTGTAAAGCGTACCTGGATATCCTTTGCGCAATAGATTCGGTATGCTAGATGAAACCTGAGGCTTGAAATAGTACAACAATATGAAGTCTATGTAGGAGGAGGGATTACGGGCGTCGAATAGCAGTGTCTATCGTTAGCATGGAAACGGAGACTCGAGGGTGAGCAGGGCAGAGTAGGGTGATGTGCGGGCGCTTAGATTTGGCCAAGGCGACCCTTCTTCGTCCGATCCCGTCAGTCGGCGCTGGGAACCAAGCGTTTCTTCCCGTGCAAGGCTCAATAGGAAGTTGCATTGTGGGTATGGACGAGCCGGGAAAGTGGGAATGGATGCGGGAATGGGAATGGTATTAGGATCCTGTGTAGCCCCGAGTTCAGCGCTCGGCGCTTACGTTCGCCTCGCAAAATTTCGGGTCCTGAGTCTACGCTGCTGAAGGTTTTTGTTCCTCGTCTGAAGACGTAAGGGAGTGCCAAAGCTCGGGGCCTTCGCGAATGAACGCCTAGTACAAAAATGAACCTTCTTAGAGAGACCAGACAAGGAGAAAATGCAAGGATAGACGCACAAGGATAACTTCGACCGCGATAAGTGCAATAATGATGAGTTCCATTGAATGACCCGAGGACTGTCATTGAATTGGCGGGTGAGTAAAGTGGGAGGGCGTGAAGATTAACGTTGCACACCTCTGTCAAGAGCGCGCGCAGAGTTGACTGCATCTCGGCGGCATACGTGATCTTGTCGTTCAACGCGTTCGTCCTCCCGCGGACTTCCAGCGCATTACTCATCGACTTGAACAGCTCTGTCCAAAACATCAGCCTCTCGTCTCTCTCATAACTGAAGCAAATACGCACTCTCCAACTCGGGCTCCGTCCAATAAAAATCCGGCGCCTCAATAAAATTCTCCCTATTCAAGTTCAGATGCTGCCTAAACTTCATCAGCTCCCCCAACTTCTTGATCAAATTCTTCCTATTCATCCCCGGCTTCCCTGTCTTTGCCAGCTCGTGCGGTAGTGCTGACATACTCGTGAGGTACTCGTCTAATGCCACTTCCACAGACGAGAGAGCCGTTGAGCGGGAAAGGGCTTGGGAGAAGGTGTATCTGGCAAGGAGAGTTGAAGGGGGAAATGCGCATGGGGGAAGCGTGGGTGGGAGGAGAGAGGAGTCGAGCAGCGAAGGTTCGTGGCCCAAAATAATCAAGTCGCCCTGAAGTCGGGTAGGCTCGCTAGGGTCCACAACGAACTCCAAATCCTCCGTCTCGGGCTCCTTCAGCCTATTAACCT
>JANDKE010001924.1:0-11905 GCA_027627275.1 Coprinellus aureogranulatus | reverse complement strand
CGCGGGTGCCTGTAGCAGGACCCATCCAGTCGGCGATGGAGGTATCGGTAACTTGAGTGGACATGTTTGCTTTGAGATACGGGTTGTCTGGTTGAGATCGGGGTTGGATGCGAACTATGGACGCACGATCGGTGAGACGTAACGGGAAGGAAGCCCCGCTCGACAACTCACCTTCACTGGGAAGGATGCGGACTGGCAGTAACACAATGGTTGTGGTAAGGGAAGGAAGGGGAGTGGCAAGTTCTGTGGCCGAACCAACATCTGCTTGTTCTTGTTTTGATTTCACCGTTTTAGGCAGGTACAACAGCATGTGGACCATAAACACAATACACCGGAGTTTCGCCGTTTGCTTTTGTTTTGGCTTTCACGTGGATTTTGTCCCGATTAGGCCCTTTTGCATCACGTGCATTTTGCGCTCGGGGATAACTCGACTTGCGCGCAAAGGGCATGAACCTGCAATTCGCCGGTTCTCATATCGTAGGGATCGTAGGGTGCTTGCAGTTCGCGTCAAGAGTTGTATTTGAGGTTACCCTGCGCTCAGGAAGTGCTACGCTGGCCGATTGTAAGACCGGCAGTCCTTCCTCTATTGATATCGTGTGTCAATGCTTTTAGTACGTTTGGTGTTTGACGATGAGGTAGCGATGAGGTAGAAGATAGAAAGCCAGTTCTAGTTAACCAAATTGAATCCAGTATCTACAAGTGTACACTATTTCCGAAGGAACCGCTTCTTCAAACTGGCCGTGTATGCACGCAGTTCCGCTGCCGACATTGTGGGTTTGGATGGCGAACCACGCCCTGGTGTTGATACAGACATTGAGGATGTGTCGGCGCTGAGGTCTAAGATGCTCGTACTTGGAGAACCAAGGTTTCCGTTTCCGTTTCCATTCGTATGACCGTTCATGAAGGGACTTGAGATTGGCGTGACATCCATATCACCATTCGTTGAGCCTGATGACATTCGCATCCGCTTCGAGTCAGGGCTGCACAGAGAGAAGACGTCAGCGAAAGGACGAGACAAGGGGGAAAGACACCACGAACCTGGTGATTTCCGACCCTGCAGTAGAATGGCTTCGACGACGATGCGACCGCCGTGCAGTGGTGCTCAACCGATGGCTCAGTTTCACCCTGAGAGGGGCGAGAGACTCCTCAAGAGCTTCGGTGAAGGTATTTATTTCTTCCTCGAGGACAAGGTACGCCGTGCTGGAGCCTGAAGTCCCAAATAGTTTCGCTTGACTCTGGCTTTCCAGAACGCCTTCGGCTTGTACTTGGGCTATCTCGAGAAGGTGCTCGAGGAACGCTCCATATGGGAAATCTACTGTAGGTGTTAGGGCTGATTACAACAGTGGTGGTCCTGAGACGTACCTTGCTCGATCTTCCTATGACCTTCGATGTCCACCATAACGAGGGACACATCGACTTTCGTCTCCTCTGACACCTCTGACAGCCAATCCTCTACAGAGTCATAGGTCGAGCTGCTTGAAGGTTAGGAATAGATGAAAGACGATATCTAGGGAATACGCACTCGCTATCATCGATGATGTTGTCTTCAAACCCTGGCAAGCTCACCGACTCCGGACGAGCTGCTCCTTGAGGAGCTTCACAAAGCTGGCAGAAGTTCACGATGAGTCTGTTCAGTAGCCCGACAGTCATATGAAGAAGGAGGTTGTAGAGCTTCCAGTTGACTATTGGTTCGAACGTAAACGTTAGCGCGATCGCGTTTCAGACGCAGGGAACGACTCACAGAAATGCGGGTTGCTGGCGCAGGTATTGGCCCATTCCATCACGAAGGGTTGAAGCACTCCAGAGAAGTGCTTGAACAAATCTTCGAGGCATTGTCAGCGGAAGTTCATCGATGAAGATATAGGGACGCACCTCGCACGGTGAGAGCCCTCACAAGCTCGCCCTGCGTGTCCAACTTTGTATCTTTCAACGATCGTTCGAAGTTGCCATCCGGATCCTTATCGTCCGTATTCATCAACATCGTATGGTATCCGCCGAGGCTCCCATCCTTCACTCGCTTCTCCACCTGTTGCCCGCCATCAGTAACATGTAGATAGAGGGCGTTGAAGGAACTGACCCATTCAAGTAGAGCGGAGTAGTCTTCCGTAGAACGCGCCCAGCACATGAGAAGAATCGATGGTAGGTAAAAACGTCGCTGAGGGAAGTTCTTTACTACTTCGCTCAACCTCGCCATATCATCAACAACGCGATAGTGCCTATCACCAGAGAATTGTTAGGCCAATTGTCCTTCTGGGTATTACTTCAGGCACGCACTTTTCAATCTCGTCGAGCCCATCGAGTGGGGAACACTCGAAGATAACCAAACCCGGATGCTCCGGTACAGTTTCGTCAGCGCCATGTGGCCCTGCTATAGGAACGGCAAACGCATTTGAGGGCGAGACCCACTTGCCCGACTCAGGTACGTCGAACTTCTTCTCAAGCCAAATGGCCGTCGCATCGCTATCGGTGTTCAACGATAACCATAACTGCCATACCGAAGGCAGGGAGAAAGGTTGTTGACGCTGAGATACTGACAATGAAGAGGAGATTGTGGATGTTGATGGTGGAGGAAGCCGCGATTTGAAGTGGTTTTTCAGGACTCTAAGGAAAGATCCTGGTGCCCATCGGCGTTCTACGTCGGCTTGATTCTGTGTAGCATGTATCCTTGAGAAACCGAGTTTCATTGCTGAACCGCACTACGCACCTGTCTGAACCTCGCCGCGAGCTCTTCATCCGTCCTCGGTGGTTGGTACACACTCGATACCCTCTTCTTCGCCCTCTTCCTCTGTGGGCTCTCCCTATCCATCACCCTCTTCAAACTCGAACTACTCCTCACCAACTCTTGACCACCCACTCCTAAGCTCCCATTCATTCCTTGGCCATTCACATTCACATTCTCCTTCTGCTTCCCCTTTGACTCCAACTCGCGTTGCCTCCTCATCCGCTCCTTATATTCCTCGCTCTCCTTGCAAGCTTCGATCCAAGCAGCCTTGTCAATGGCCTTCCTCAGCCAATGCCCGAAACATTCGCGTACGACTATGCTCTTGCCCTCAAACGCCTCGGCTTGGTCTTGCATCATGCTCAGGACTTCCTCTGGCAGCTCGGACAGAGCGTCGGGGCTCCTTCGTATTGGCTCCTTGCCCTTGCCCTTATCGCTACCATTGAGGCTCGAGCTCGAACTGGAAGCACCGCTGGTTCCGAATATCCCAAGCCCGAAGCTCGACTTCGAAGGTGCCGGAGAGAAACTGGGAGTGGGCGGGAACATCCCCGTCTTCGGCGTTTGAAGTATCAGAGGACTAAGGAACCCAGATCGTTCTGGAGTCGCAGTGGCGGGCGGGGTCCCGAGATTGCTCTTCAGATGGTTGAGCAGAGCGCTAGGCGGAGGCCCCAACGTCGTCGGGGTAGAAGGTAGAGAGACTGGTTGTACGCGCCCAAGTGGTGGTGGTTCTCTAGGGGAAGGCGGAATAGTGGACACTGACGGATCGACATTCGAAGTCGACGCGGAGGTGGCAGCGGGTGCGACTGCGTTGGAAGTTGAAGAGGAAGTTGACCATGCTGTGTCTATCTTCAACGGGGGAGGCGGGGATGCACGTGAACCGCTGGTCGAAGCAGAGCGCGTTCTTTCGACAAGGGAGGGTGGCTTGGGTGGCGCTGTGGCTGGTGACCACGATAACCCTGAAGGGCCAGCCACTGGAGGGGTAAGGGTTGCTTGAGACCCTTGCTGGGCGGGAGGGGTAGAGCTAGCTAGTGGCGTGAATGAACTTGATGGGGTGAATGACGGGGCCTGTGGATTGAGTTGTGGGGGGTTGGTACTCTGGCTGGCATTGGTGGGAGTGGAGGAGAACAGGGATGACGCCGGAGTGGAAGGGATGGCCACAGGTCCTTTGTTGAAGAAGTCTGGGGGTTTGGAAAAGAAAGACTCGGTTGGCTTGGAGAATATGGACGGCTTCGTAGGCTCCTCGTGTTTCGGCGGGCTGGGAGTAACAAAGGATGGTTGTGCTGTTTCCGGTGATTGAGCGCTAACCAGACGTAAAGGGGACTAGTGAAACATACTTGGTGGGGAAGCAGAGGTAGATGGCGCATGCTGACTTGCAGGAGGAAGGGCGGCTGGTTCGGGGATGTCCTTGGCTTGAACCAGGCCAAAGAGGGACGCGCTTTGAGCCTGGGAGGGGGCTGAAGTGCTCGACGGGGTTGGAAACGTGCTCCCAAACACCGAAGTGGCCTGGCTGCTTGAAGTGGTAGGAGCACCGAACGTGAGATTGCCAAAGACGTTGGGTCTTGAGGTGATGTTTGAGAAAGCAGACTGCGCTATTGAGGGTGCAGATTGGCTTGTGCCAAATACCGAGGTTGGTGCCTGTTGAGATGGTGTCGGTCCAAAGACTGACTTTGCCGTAGGCTGGCTGCCAAAGATACTTGACGGCGTTGCTGTATTCATGGTTGGCCAAGTAGCGGACGTTGAAAGCGCAGCTTCCTCCACAGCAGGCTCTTCCAAGAACTGGTCCAGTTCATCTTCCTGTTCGTAGTCCCCCTCTTCGTCTTCCTCCATTTCCAAATCGGCGTCCTGGACTTCCGCTATCCGTGGTGGTGCCGCCACAGATCTGCCGTCAATGACGTCGGGCAAAGAAAGGTCACCTCGGAGAAGCTCGATGTCTTCGACTGTGTCGGGGCCGAATAGTCGCTCTAAAATGCATGCGACTAGGTATATCATGACAGTGTCACCCATTTCCTTGAGCACGCCGACGAGGTTGCCAAAGATTTGCATTGCTTCACCATCGGCCACGAGAGCGGAAGTCTTGGAAATAGGTGAGCTCTTTTTCTGAACCTGAAGGCGGAAGTCGGTGGTGAGCTTGAACACAGGGTGATTGCGGATGTGGTCGGGGATGTCTTCTGGTCGTTCTCTCTGGTCACGGATATGGATGAGCCTATGGTAAACGCGCATCTCCAACTCGGTTGGAGATTCGTATCGTCCCCTTTGGTCTTCATAGAACTCCTTCAAGCTTTGCAATGCTGCAGAACGAATGAGCGCGTATCAATGTTCCTGAACAAAGACTCACTGTTCATGAGTTGCTGCTCTTCTAGATGCATAGAGAAGTTCTTGTTTTCGCGCTCGAGATGCATGACAATGATGTGGAATCTGGCACAGCGGTCGTGACATTCGATGGCGGAGCGTCCCATTAGGTGTTGCATGGTGAAGTCGTTCCGAACCGCTCGAGAACGGTCGCGGATGAAGGGAGCAGTCTCCGACAACCCTCCGCGCGGTAAGAGGTCGTGGAAGAGGTAGTCGAGTGTCTTCCTGAGGACATGGGGAGGTCGTAGGTCGGAGGGTATGACCTTGTCGCCGGCAGCTCGTTCGTACATCTTGACCGCGCGCTGGTGGTCGAGCTTCATCGTCCCTGGGATCCTCTCCCATCTATCGTAGTTTTTCTCGCGTTCGCGCCTGTATCGTTCGAAACGGGGACACATGTCTGGGCACGTTCCGACAATGGTTATGGCGTCTTCGAGCCGTTTGGGGACTAGTGGGTCGTCCATCTTGCCCTCAGCAATCGCCCGCTTCCTCTCCTGCTCCCGCGCCGCTACGAGCTACAAAGTTCTCAGCACTCTCTGCTCACAGAATAGAGATAGAGGATACCTCTTGATACAGCGCCTCCCTTGCCTCAGGGTCCAAGTCCGGTTCGTGGATTTCCGGCAGCGGCTCGTCGTTGTCATCGTCCTCAGGGTCCGCTGGGGCCGTCGCGCTTGAAGCATTGGCCATCGTCGCTGTATGCGTCTGGGTGACCTCGGATTTGGCTTGAGGAGTGTTCCGAAGCGACATATTGGGGAATTTGCGGACATTTGGGGCTCCCCGAAACTGCCCTCGACCGCGTCCCCGGCCACCTCTCTGGGAGCTTTGGGCGTCTGAATGGGCTGGGGTATGTGGACGCGACCCCTCCGAGACCCAATGCTTGTTGCGCGAGATGCCCCGACCTCTACCGCCACCTCCTCCACGAGCTACTCCCCCTGGGTGGCTGAGGCCGTCCATGAACGATTAAGGTTGGAGAACAAGAGGGTATATTGAGCCCTCGCTGTTCGTGACGGCGACGCCGAGCGTTGAAATTACGTAATGAAATGCACGTGGGTAGGTCCTGGCGGGCGCTTACTGCGGGGGTAAGCCATCGCCCTTGCTCTTGACCGCCATGTCCGATGGAGACGGTTGCATATCCATTCTGGTAACAGCTTGCTGCGGAGTTGTGGCTGGTATATGCCTCGACTTCATGTCAGTGCGTGAGTTACAGAATATATCGCAATCTTTGCAAGTCATTGACCAGCGGTGTATCGCTCAGAACACTCATGCACACAGCGCGTATTTGGCTGCTCCTGGTGTAGAGATAAAGAGGATGACTTAGAAGAAGATGAAGACGACTACTCTCCTGAGCACCGACCCCTCCTCTCAGAACGACGACCACCAGCACAGTCTCCGCAAAAGCAGCTCGCTCCACAGCCCCAGATGAAGCCAGTTCCATAGCTCATTGTGTCCCTTGGAAGGGATTTCGCTTATTTATTCGCATAGCTTGCATTGGTGAATTATCCTCTCCCATTTATACTGAGCGCCGCCATCTAACGCAGTTATAGTATCAATACTATCGCTCTCCACACTCTCCTGTACTCACATCCATTGCAATCTCAACAATCTCAGACTCCAGCAACAGACCAATGTGCATTGCGTTCGTTGGGGAGGGTGCCTATCAGGCATACCGGAAGTCTTCAAAGCTATTGTAAGGACGATGAATAGTGAAGGCTACACTCCGCTAGCACAGCTATCCTTCTGTCCTGTCTTACGCCAATGTGCTCTACCACCCCCTTGCCACCAACTCCAAGCCAAAGAACGATGCCATACATGAGCGGCGCACTTGATTTTGGCGTCTTGAGTTGGTAGGTGAGACTTCGTTGGGGATAGCGGATCGCACTCTATTGTCGGCGGGCGCATCTAGCCCATCCCGCCTCCGCCACGCCGGCGACTTACACTGGCGGTACAAGAGACGTGCGTTCTTCGCTGCTTCGAGCTATAGACACACTTTTGATGGACATGGAATGTGGACCTCCCGAAGAGAAGCTGAGCGCCGGCGTCCTTCATGAATAACGTTCGGAAGGTGGAGGTGCAGTGAGTCGTGCAGAACTTCTTCATATGCTAGACTCGAACGCGCGGTCCCAAGTCCTATCCATTAACCCAAGGAACAGTATATTAAGACAACAGGGACAGCACCCAGAGTTGAATAGCAGTCGCAAATCAAGGCATACATCGTGTATCAAATGTCCTTCAAATCAAAGAGCGGCAGCATAGTAAAGAGCGTAAATAGTAAGTTCTATATCATAGGGATATGTGCGAGCATAAGCTAGCGAGCGGGACCTCCAACCAAAGGGAACCAGGCAATCAGATGAACGAGCAGATGAGTGAGCGTCGTGCTCGAGGAGTGAGTTGCGCGTCCCAACTAGCACTTCTGCCACATCTTGACATAGTCACTGCATAGTGCACCAGTCAGCTCGAGAACGCAAACAAGTGGAAGAGTAGAGGAGGACATACACAACGAGCGAACGCTTCTCCACGTCCTGCGGCCAAGTGGGGTACCACTTATCCCTGGCTCTCCAGAACTCGCCCATAGCAGCTACCCAGCCCAACGTCAGACACTAAATCGCACGGACACACCAAGCCACCGACGTACTTTGAGACCTATCATACCACGGCTTCTCATCGCTATCTGGGAACCACCCATTCGTTCCTCCGACTCCCACGTCGAGGATCAAGTAAAAGTCTGTGCGATGCAATCGAGGTTAGATTCAAACGGACAGGCTGTATGAGTACAGCATGGAGGACAAAGAATAGCTTACTCTGATCAAACGGCGCCGCCTTCGAACCGTTCACCCAGAGATTGCTCAACGCCACCGATTCAGCGCCTCGCGAGATCATAGGTGGGAACTGCCCGAAATCCCAGAACGACTTCTTGATCCTGAGGTCGAGGAGATGGTGTAATCTCGAGTCGACATAGATGCGCCTGACGCAATGTGCATCAATGAAATCGCCTTGGGAGACGCTAGAGAGAAGACGGTTATACTCACATGAAGTTCTCATCCCACTCCAAGGCGTAGGTGTGGAAGTCCTGGTCGTAGGACGCATGACGCATGGACCACCAGCCGTAGGTCTTGAAAGCCCGATTCAGGGCTTGGTTGGGTCCCCAGTTGAGCGAGCCTCGGACGTAGTTTGCACCCCTGTTTGATAGAGGATGCTTAGCATTACATTCATAATACAAAGAGTGGTTTGAATGGTTGAACTCACTGGAATGGATACTTTGCACCATTGCCCCGGGCTTCCATGATGTCTATTTCGCCTGTCACGAATGGCTCTCAGTGCCAGTTGACGATCGTACCGTAGAGAGTTTACGTACCACTCATGGGCCATTGGCCATAGACATTGTCGACAGGAAGCATCCAGATCGCAGGCCACAACCAGTCGCTGAGCATGAGTTCAATAGGCTTCCACTTGAGCAGATGTTGACCAACCTACCCTGTTGGAATCTTAGCCCTAACTTCGACTTTCCCAAACCGAATGCTAGCACTCCGTCTCGTGCTAAGCCTCGCACTCATCACAGGGTTGATAACCGATCCACTCGTACTGTTGCTGACGGCGGAACAAGCTTTGGTGTATCCTTGAAGATCGAACTCCTGGTCCGTCCCGATAGCGCTAGTATTCGTAGGTGTGAGGGAGAACTCTGTGGATTCGGTATACGAGTTGCCCCGGGTGATGTTGAACGTGCAGTCGGTGATATTGAATATGTGCCCATTCTCGATGGCCGCCTCGCCAATGACATCGGAGGTGAGAGTGGGTGTGATGTAGAGGTTGCCGTTGCGGACGTATGAGTTTGTACGAGAGTTGGTGGACATTTCGAATTCGCCGTTTCTGAAGCGGCGTCTCAAGGTCAGCTGTATGCAGAGGACATGCAAGCATCCCAACTTACCCGAAACCGCTCATATCGACCTCCTCAAAGAATTTCCCGTTGTCGCCAAAGATACCATCCTCGCTATCGAAATGCTCGTCCATCACAGGGCACAAGTTGCCGGTCATGACAGGTACACTCCTCCAGCCTAGGAAGCACCTCACCGCGCCTGCCGCAATGCCCAGCAGCATAACCCCATAGGTGAGGTAGTACGCAATCTTCATCGACGGGTCCTTCGTCTCCACCCAAGGCTTCTTCGCCTCCCCCAACTCGCTCATCTTCTCCGGAGTGAGCATAGTCGACTTGGGTCGCTCCTTCCGAATCTTGACATCCGAATCCTGCACCATACTGTACATCGTGAGAGGCCTGGTCCGCGGCGACGCGAAGGCTTCTCGGAAGCGCGCAGAGTTCGGACGACTGAGGGGTTGTTCGCCCGCAGTAGTAGGCCGACTCCCGTACCCTATCGATGAGGTCGACTTCCGCGGTGTCCGAGTGAAGATGTCCCCATTGCTGAGCGAGGAACTCAACCTCCCACTGCTTCCCGTGCGAGTAGGTGGACCCCCGGTGGTTTCAGGGAAGGGGAACCCGTTGCCGGACGGTACTGTCAGGCTCCCAGAGGGCGTGTGGACAGGCGAGAAACCGATGATGCTTCCTGGGGAGGAGATGTTGGCTTGAGGACCGAAGGTGAAGCTACGGGGTGTGATAGGAGGAGTAGGGGTATCTGGGCTGGTCTTGGAGGTCCCCCTGGAATGTGTCGGACGCTTATCGGCCATGGCGGGGGCAGTCTCGTCGTTCGGGGTAGGCTCGCGGTCTGCGAAGCGCAGTTGGTGGGAGGACGACTTAGCGCTGACTGGTTTACTCATATTGCAATCAGAGGACGGGACTGTAAAGGAGCGGACAGGCTAGAACCCCAGCCAGNAATGATGAGCAGGGGAACGGATAGCCTCAAGGTNAACGCACTATAAGCCTTCCNNCCCTGTCNAGNTTGGGAGGAAACNACTCACCGACGTCTCTGGGAGGTTTGGACTNNCGTTATCCTGTTCCTGAGAGTCGAANNTAGTATNNAATGCTCCAAGGGGTAGTGTGCGAAATTGACCTGGNNTGGCTGTCCTCCTGGAACACGTTGAGAAGCTTCTTCGACCGCCGACTTCTTAGATTCCCATTCAGATGCCGAACCTCGACCCAGGATCGCAGATAGGCGGCGTTTGCGATATCCTACAAGGGTAGAACNGCATGGATCAATGGATCATCGTTCCTCGAATCCGTTCATNATCACATCGGGCAGGAGGAGAACCAAANCCCCGAAAAGAATATGTAAATANCCCTCCCTTTGGCTGCNTGCCGAAAACAACGCCCACNCACCGGACAAGGGCCTCGAACCTAAAANCGTCNCATGTTACGTTTCTGTGAAGAAGANNTGCGGTGAAAGNNTNTCAGGGAGGTAAACCGGTTGCGAACAGTCAGGCAGNGAAAGTGACTGTTGAACGGGTGACATGTGTGCAACAAAGGATTGAATGAGAAGCTCGAAAAGATAATAAATTGGTAGGTATCTGTCTTACTTCGGAAATGTTTTCTGGGCGCTTAGACTTCTGGAACAGAGCCCGTTATCAATGGATCGACNACTATATCTGCCAGGAAATCTTCTTTCCATACACAAACCTTGTGCTNGGGTTCCTGGACGAAAGNAGGCACATTCCAAGGCACGACGGCGTAGTGTCGGGGATATGGAGCCGAGGAGAACTTGGGAGCTGCAGAAGGGGTCAGCTTCATCGCGTGGTATTCTGAAAGGATTGGTAACATAACTTGCAGAACGGCAATGCGGTCGGTGGGGTTCTCTCGATTGAACGGTTGGGAAGTCGCCGTCCTACGCAAGGAAACCGTCGTCCAACAGCCTGGCGCATCCCATTGTTCCAGAGCCGGGTAAAGGGTGAGGCAGAATCATGAGACTACATTGAAATGTCATGTCAACAAGATCGTATTCAAGGCCAAAAGGGGGACTCGCAAACCTACTATCGGCCCAACGCCCTTTCTTCCGAACGTTGGCGTGGCTTGGATAACAACGTTTGTCATGCCCATATTTGCATAACACAATTCATCTACCGCATTTTGTCTGTTCATCTCAAGCCGTGCAGGGCATGTCATGCCAAATTCCGGGCCTCGAGGTGGTGATGAAAAACTGCCACCGCATTTCCCCCTCAGGGAGTCACTTGCCAGCAAGGGGTGCTAACGGACTCAGTGAGGCCTTTGAACAAGGGATTGATTGGATGATAAGTTTCGAGAAGAGCATATCCATAGAATCCGCCACAAAAAGCCGCGCCAGAGAATGTCAGCGATTGAATAAGAAGTGGGAACCAGTTCAGTTCAAGAGTGCCGCTCGCTGTGAAGATGGGCGGTCTGATGGAGGTTCTCCGGAGGTCACATCAGTGGTCCCAGACCACCATTGTCGTCTTGAAAGAGGTAAGTCGAAGAGAGGGAATTCAAGGACGATGATGAGCTGGTTCAGTGCCAAAAGCAGTGCGTCGCGGCGAGATCCAAGCAACAGCATGGTGATGCCACACAAACCACAACAACGCCGTCATCGTCTGACGCTTGGACCCTCTGACCCTAGAGTTCCTTCCTCCATCCTTTATGTGCCCTAACGACATATCTCAACTTGGCTACTGATTACAGGAAATGATAGAACTCTAGCTGCCTTGCTCAGTGCGAGGTGATAAGTACAGCAATCAGTTCCGAGAATATCAGCTAACAGATGCCCGTCTATAGACACAGCTTTGAACCTTATCAGAAGTGTTCATTAGCGTAACGGCCTCGTAACCTTGAACAACTTTATGAAACCTGTTAATCCTGGCACTGGGAGGAGCACGCAAGGCGATACCCCGATTCACTTGCACCCGGCCGCGTGTTGTCGAGGGATCCTTCCAGGCCGCAATGCGCGGTGG
>JANDKE010001922.1:0-11911 GCA_027627275.1 Coprinellus aureogranulatus | reverse complement strand
TTTTGCTGTATTGTACACATACTACCTTTCACACCCCATTCTTGACTGACGATGGCCTCGTTTTCTCTGATGATACCTGAACCTACCATACCCACCCTCCTTTGATGCGTATCGGCTATCCATCATACCCAACTCCTGTGTGGATCTGAACGACGGCCTACGAATGTACCATAGCCTACTGCCTCCTTACTATTCGATCTAATGATATGAACGGATGGTATGCAGCCGACCCGTTCACGGGTACAATGAGGAGCAAGACACGCTGTCACCGCGTTGCACGGACTGACGCTCAAGAAAGATTTCCAGATTCCTTCCTTAACCCGAAGCTCATGAACCTCCTGATGTCCGAAAGGACTTGTTTCCCATCTCCTGCCTTTCCTTCATGTATACTTGACCCCGTCGATGGCCCACTTTGCGGAGGAGCCGTCAACCCAGAAAAGATTCCACTCCCGCCTCCATCACCACCAGCGTTCATGGGTAGGCCAATGCGACTCCCTCCTGGGCTCATGAGACCTCCAGTGATGTGAGACGTGGTGGCTGGAGGGTCCATATCGAGTGCGGAGAGGAAGGATGTGCTTTCGAGATCGGTCTTGGTGCTTGTGATGGATAGGAAGGAGTCCAGCAGGCTGTTCTGAACAGACTTGGGCGTCCCCTTGAGATCCAAGATCTGGAGACAATATAGAACGGTATGAGGAAGGCTGTCCGTAGAGACATCAGGAAAGAAAAGGTGCCACTGTACCTTCTGGAAGTTGGTGAACGAAGCATCTCCAATAAGGAGGGTGTAATTGAGGATGAAGCCTTCCGGTTCGTCCTACAAATATGGTCAGACCAACGCAAAACAGTGTTTGACAGATGTGCATGCACCTCAGGCGTAACTATCACCTTCAACAGTGCCTCCAGCCTTGACGTCGTTTTGTTCAGAGCTCGGGTATACCTACAGCCGAATATCAGACAGGGTTCTATCAAGCGTTGCAAAGCTACGCGTACGTGTTGGTGATCAGGTCCTCTCCGGGCATCTTCGCCAAATAAGCTTTGATAGTTTGCAAGTCAATAAGCAGCTGGGTACGAAGGTCAGTTGATATCGAAGGTGTGCTCGAAGCACTATCGATTAGCTCACCTGTTCAGCGCCAATCTCCTTCAAAGGTCGACTTCTCACAACGGAGTTGGTGAACTTGACAAGAATCAGGCTAGTAACCCGAGAGGGTTAGATTGAAATGCAAGTACAACCAAGCGCTGAACCAACCTGCAGGCTTTATCAAAGAAATTGCGCAAGTACTTCTTTTGCTCAATCAAGGGCTTCAATAGTTCCGCGACCTGCTCCGCTGACTTCACTAAATCCCCAGTATACGTGGATGGCCCGCTGACTTGATTGATTGTCGACCAAGAGGTGCGTGCCAGGGCGATGAAGGAAGCGTCGCACACAACTTCAAGCTCTCTGAGTTGGATGGCTATAGCCGAGGAAATAGTGCTAATGAACATATCGCGTTCAGTCTGGAAGCTTATCTTCTCCTTGTATTCGGGGTTGATCTTCTCCCTAATCTTCTCTTCGAGCTATAAACTTCATTAGCGAAGGCTCCATTGCAAAGGCGAATGCGACCTACCTCCGAGGCGGTGGTTTGACAATAGTCTGCTGTGTTGATGATAAGACAAGCTTGCTTCAATAGCTCCACATCGAGCCTTGTCTCCGTGGACTTGCGGATCTGCGTAAGGGGCCTGAAAGAACTAACTCAGTACCCCAGGTCAGAAGGCAAGGACAGTAGCCTCACCGCTTGGAAGCCATTGTAAGAACTTCATCAGCGTATATTCTGAGCCACTTCTTGTGCAGATTCGCCAGGTCGTACAACGGCTGGCCTGTTGAGAGGCTCGCGCATTGATCCAGCGTTTGGGCGTAGAAATAGAAGAGCTCGGTTGACGAAGGAAGGACGGTCATCGGTGACGACTCGCTGCTACCCTCTTCCGTTTGTTCCATTGACGTTCGAGGAGCTGGTCGAAGTGCCTGGCCATTGCGGTGTGGTGCCAGCATATCGCTGAGCGCCCTGGACAAGCCAATCAGGACTTGACTGAAGGAAGCTCGCGATGTACTTACTTATCCTGAGCGTCGATGAAGATGTTCATATGTGGCTCGAATACGGAAGTGATGGATTGTCCAGGTTGCGAGTGGGTCATGTCCGTGGCTTTGAGTATCTCCTGGAACGGTGTAACCCATTTCCTGGACATGCCCGCTTCGAACTCGAGGGTGATCTGGATGCTCTCAAGCAGAGCCTTCACCGTTAGAGAAGGACCAATCTTCGTCAGCAACGTCGTTACATGATCGCTAGAACACATTCAACAGCCTGGCTCTGAGAATAGTGCGCTATGCTCACCGTGTAATCTCAGAGAACTTGGCCAAGAGGTGCCAACCAACTTTCCAGTCCGACGGGAACACTCTCCCTTGCTCAATCTCAAAGCTGGATATCAAGCGTTTGAACCACGCATAGCGGCGAGAGAGATTGTCCAGCTGTCCAGCTTCGTCATTGGTGCGGAAGATACGGCGGTACTCCTTCATCTCGAGCGCAACGAACCGGTCGACGATGTGGTTGCGCACTTCCACGCCAAGGACATCCACGACTGTGCATGCGTCGGCTATGAGAGCGGGCTTGATTTGGTTGCTCGTGTCTTGGATAAAGCTAGGAATATGTCAGAGACGGAGAGGGAATGAGCACAGTACGACTCACAAGTTGTCGAAGTCCTCTTCCAGTTGGCTCCTCAGCCTCCCTTGCACGTCGTTAATGCGTTTCCAAAGTCTTGCGATGCGGGGTACACCAGTGTAGCTCTTGAAGGTTGCGGATAGTTGCTTGACTGCCTGGAACACCTTTCATATGGAATTCTATATGGATAATTCTGCACTTACTCCGAGTTTCTGAGCCACCTCCGCGTACTTCTTATCCTTCATCAAGTCCTCCAGTTGGGTCAAAGCATTCACTATGTACACACGTCAAGATCATCCTCAGTCCGGTGACACATGGCGCACCCAGCATCTGCAGCCTCTTAATAGTCGTCGTGCTATGAATCAAGTTCCTCTTCACAAGGTCCAGAACTTGTATGTCCTTCGTTATATTGCGCACAACCGCTTCAGATTCAGTCGCCTTCTCTCGAATGCGTGACATTTGTCCTAGGAGATCCTTGAATCAGAACCATTGTTACTCTTCCGAGAGTACATGCATAGAGCTATGAGACGTACGGAAATCATCTCTTGGATAATGGTCATACGCTCAGGGTCCTGGTTTCGCTGTAGCTCTGCTTGGAGGGAGTCGATCTCTTCTTGCAGCTGTTGTTGCGTCTCGGACAGCTGCATCTGCACTTCTTGTATCCTCTCCAGCGATTGCTCTGCCGTTGGATCAGTATCTCGTTGAAAGTGCTATACCAGGCCATACCATCTGGGAAGAAGCTATTCAACACGTCGACAGCGTTGAATTCCTCGGCGAGTCCGTCGAATGGGTCATCTTTAAGATTAGGTTGGACTTGAAGAATCCGCTGAATAGCCTGGACAGTTTCTGAGGATATAGGGTCTTGTCGTCGCCTGTCCATGGATTAGCAGGAGTTGTGAGATGGGTATATTCGAGGTTAAGGTTGCGCAGGCGCTCGGCAACGCGCTTCGTACAGCGGTGGCGGTGTTGATAAGTACATTTCGATAAATAATGAAATAATTGTTAAATTAATTATTTAACAGGATTAGGCGCCCGGCGAATTCGGCTTTCTCTCCTCTTCCACTATGACCAGGGAATCTGCTGGCTGAACGCGATCCCAACGCTTTCCGAACTTTTCCTTATACCGTGTATACCTCATTGCAGGCTATCTGGTGTCATGTCACCCTCAACAGACGGAAAGCCACAAGTGGTTAACCCGTACGATGGGCATCCAAGCTACTCGTGCGCAAAGTGTTCAGCAGTGATAGTATGTCGAAACGTACAGTCGTTACAAGCAATCTCTCATATGCAGGATGCTAGGCTCTCCAGGATGAACTCATCAGCAAAGCGTTTTCTGGAAGAGATGGGCGTGGCTTGTGAGTTCCACGCCACAGCAACTACCCTTCGGTGGCGAACTGATTGACGTTCCCCCCAGCCTCATGCAGTCCGCTGTGAACGTGAAGCTAGGGAAACGCGAAGACCGTGCGCTTATGTTCGTCTGAACATCTGAGCTGCATGACTTGAGTCTGACATCGACATGCTCGCTATACGTAGGACTGGAGTCCACACTGTCGCTGATGCCTTCTGTGTGGGATGCGACGAACGAATCGGGTGGTACTATCACAAGGCTGCGGACGCTTCGCAGAAGTACAAGGAATGTGAGTGACGGGCAGATTCATACCCTGACATACAGCTTTTTTCTCTGGTCCTGACATACTGTTACAGCGAAGTACCTCCTGGAACGGGAGAAGCTGATCAAGGAGAATAACTGGACCCTGGGCGAATAGTTGTTTGAACCGTTGAGATGTATGTAAGTTCCGTCGGAAAACGAATATACATAACTCCACCACGAGTGCCCCTTGCGTGGCGAACAACTCTGGACAAAACGGGTCATATCCAGGTGGTTCGTGAAGGGTTATCAGAGTTGGCTTGCCGATTGCTCGCCGGTAGGCCATTGCTCATACCTAAAACCATCTCGTGCGGTCGTCCCGAGGTGCAGGGTCCTCACAGAAACACTGCCTCAAGCTTTCACTCAGACATTTTTTATCCGCCAAATCTCTGGCTGAAGCTCCGTCAGTCAAGCCCACACACACACTGACATGGCTATTAACATCCTTCCAGAGTCACGATTGGCATGCCTCCTGCGGGCTGTAGAGATATCTCGACAGATGTCGGCTAGCGCGGTCGAGGTCGGGGAGAACGGCCACGCCTTGATACACGATGCAGGGTAGAAGCAATGAAAATTTGAAATTGGCGCCTACACTCGGGATGGACCAATCCCCCCTGCCAGCCCAAGTCTCCCCACCCGCCACACTATTTTAAGCCTTGAACCTTCCCTTTGCATAGCCTCGAGCGATAAGGCGAAAGCGTGCGCTCGTCAAACATGAAGTATTGTCTTTTACGAAAACCTAAACCCCAGAAATGGATGTACCCACGGATTGATCAAGCCAGGCTCGCGGTTCCTACCCAGAACGCATCCCAAACCCCAAACTTCAGGGCAGGGGCACCTTAGTGAGCAGCGTCGTCAGCCAAACCAATAGCTGAGGCCGCAGCCAAGCAAGCAGCGCCAACAATCTTACCTAGTCTAGGAGCGTCAGGAGCAGTGTATGCTTGCGTGACAATGACCGCCCTTGCTTTCCCTGACCTGTCATNAGATTGCACTATTCATCCCGCCCTCATATCCCATCAACATTCAGTATGGAGTAGGAGCNTTAGTTGCACTTGATACCATTGGNATACTCAGAGGCTGGAGGTACGCCCTCTTTTTCCCCCATCGCACACTGTGCTGACAAGATGTGCAGAGTATTNGACCACTGGGCGCATTTAGGAGGGGCAGCATTTGGGGTATTCTATTGGAAATACGGACCTGACTTCTGGAACCGCATGCGGCGGACNTTTGCCATTGAAACGTCTGCGACGTAACATCCTGCCTAGGATCTAGACCTCCGTAGATAAGTGCGAAAGTACAGTATATCTAACCCNTTCTCTTTCAACTGTACGCGCCAATGGGTCATCTCGCAGCATGGNGCGAGTGTCTCTCTCTCCCAGCTGGGGCTGCTATGTCCGAATTCAATNGGAAAGAGTTCAGTCTCCTCCCAAACCGAGTNACGGAGANAGGACTTGCAGTGAGCCGCAGANGCAACAAGCGCCGATGGCGCTTAGCTTCGCATCAAGGNCGTGGGAGGCNCGCNGCAGAAATNCNTTTCGGTGACCATCGCAGCTTTTCGGTTNAACTAGTACCATGTTCTTCTACGTTTCTTTCCTGCGCCCACCCCCAACACGCGCCCCACTCTCCNCCCCACTACTNATAACGCCTCAAATCGCAAATGACCTGCGAACAGAACCCTGCGATTGTGATCACGATATCTTCTACGACTGGGTGTTCGTTGATCANGGCGCCAACAANGGNCCAAGGTCNGCNTTCNCTGCGCNCNCAGGCCCNCCACGAGGAACACCAGGCAACAAACTTGGGATGAAAAAGCTCATGACATGGAGGAACGCCAACGCNTACAGAGAGATCCCTGTCCCTGTACCTCAAGGCGTTCGAGAAGGGCAGCAGTGGAGGCTGGTTCTGGCAGCTGTTCCTATCAGTGGCAACCCTAGCTCTGTGGTNGTCACATCATNTGCGAGCGTTGGCTTCACCCCCTTGAACGGCCGCATTCACTTGGACGAAGAGAAGATTGGGAAAAGGCTTCCTTTCGGAGTGTCATCNATGCCAGTCACATTCACATACGCNTGGAAAGGTGCACCGAAGCAAGAGGAGATCGAAAGGACGTACGAGTTCCAGNTTAACCCTGTNACATCNGAAGCTGGACANCCCAGGCCCGNGACNGCCGATAANNTTGCCGCCACGNATCTNCAGGAAATATCGAACAAGNTNAAGGGATTGCAGGTGGACNACCNCGAGCACGAGCGAGGCAAGTCNAAGAGAGTTAGGCTNGTNATCAGGGAGCAGACATCNTTCGANCTTGACAAGGTCAGGATGTTGCCACGACTCAANGTGNTTCGCTCTCATGTTNGACAGCAACCAGAAAATCTGGGATAGCGGAATCGGCCTAAGCGCNTGGCTCGTACAGTGGCTCAATGGGCTACCTTCCANAAAGCGGCCGACTCCNCTNCAAGNCNCCGAGAAAGCTCTTCTCAANNTTGAGTCCGTATTCACGTCGGCTNAAAGTCTGAACGTCNTGGAACTAGGTANGAAGCGCGNNCCTCTTCGGTANAGCCCTCGAGTGAGANTGAATNAGGCTCTGGCACTGGTATACTTGCCCTGGCGATTGCAGCTCTCNGATCCCGGATTGCTGANGCAGAGGACCGGATCTTGACCACCGACCTTGGTGAGTATGTATGCATCACTNCNNTTCGCNATTGCTGAAGNACTTCTATCTCAGATTCNGCGATNCCGCTACTGNNGCACAACATCGACTCGAACAAGTCNGCGTTCTCCGANAAAATCACNTTGANAGCGGGCGTTCTNGACTGGGACANGNNTCTNACNGAACAGCTCGCTGGTNAAANGAANNTCGATCTTGTTGTGTACGTCGATGNATNNTTCATCNCATATGGATNCGTCTCAATCCNNAGNGTNAGNATGGCAGANGTGACNTACAACACNGATTCATTCCCGGCTCTNATCCAAACGTTGGCTGGTATCTGCAAAGTCAATNCAGATAGACGACCTTTGTTCCTGATGGGCTACAAGGAGCGCCACGACGAAGAAAGAACGTTGTGGGATATGGCCAAAGGAATNGACGTGAACTTCATTCAAGTTGGGACTGTTCCAGGGCACGCATCTGGGGGCGCCCCAGTAGAGGTTTGGATAGGATGAATGCGAGTCCGTGTNGGTACGANGTAGACGAGGACANACGCNCTGAGCATTTCNAGTTTCTCACCACTTTCACGGGCACTCGTCGAGCATGTCAATTGTATGCCTTGTTCAAGTCGCGAACCATGCTACTATCCAGTCTGGNTGAGCCTACCNGCATNGATCGCTATGCCTGAATACAGCTATTCTACGTCTACTTCATCCACCGCATCTCATCTACGACTTAATCCTCTTCATCCTCGTCATCAGTGTCCACGAGAGGGATGAATCTCTTNCCTTCTTTGAATGCCTGGTANGAGAATCTCTGTGAGCATCTANAATCGGGTCAAACGCCCTTGCCTNACCGAAGTGTCCTTGTTGCGCGTTGGAANGAAGGCTGGCGCGGGCATGCGTTCGATGCCAGGCAATGGGACAGGGGCGCGAGGTGTCTGCTGCAGAGTTGCTGCACCGATGCTTGTCGCTCTGTATAATCCATCGCTGGGAGGGACTACAGGATTTGCCGTCGGTTGCGGATGGTGCCTATCCATGTCTCTTCCGGATGGTCGTTGAAGATGTCTTGCGATATTCCCTTCCTGCGACTTGCTTACTTTNGGGGTAACCAAATTACGCCGATTGGGNNTACTTGAGAAGCGACCACTGTGGGTGGGAGTGCTCTGCCGGGAACTCGTAGGTCGAACTATCGAGCCGAGTTTNGGCTTTCCGGTGGGTGAAGNGGACCTGGATGNCAGTCAATCGCNGGGAACCAAAAGGGTTGGTGACAGTCTAGCACGATCAGACCTACATTCTGGACTTGCGGCTAGNTGGACCAGGTTGCAGGCGCTTTGGTTCCTTGGGAGTGAATGTGAGGCGAGGNGAACCNGCAAAGATTTCTTGAAGAGGTCGACGAGGAGTCTGGATCGGTCGTTTCTGCTCGCTGNACCCTGCAGCTGCAGAAGAAGATGAGCCCGCGAAGGCTGAGTGACTGGCATCAGCTGACAGTGCTGCACGGGGTTTCTTGCGTGCAGAGTCATTGACGAGAGGTGAAGACGATGCACGAGACGCGGAATTGGACCGGCTCCGCTTACTCGACATTGCAGAAAGGCTGTCGCTCCTGATCGTGTTCTCGGATTCGGAAAGCCTCGGCAACGGTTTCGACGGGGCACAAGTAGTAGAGCTGGTAGAGGCTGGAGGAACAGCGCTACATTGAGAGGAAAGGAGCATTTGGCCCGATTGAAGCAGCGGTAGCAAAGGAGTTACCGCAGCTACTATTACGGTTTGCTGAGTTTGAAGAGCCTGAATTGCATTCATTTGCGCCTGGAGAGCTTGTGAATGCGTTTGGTTGAACTATATGCGCTGAAGCAGTGAGTATATGCTAGATGAATGGAGGAAGCGAATAGCATCACAGCTTGTATGGCGTCTAGTCGGTGTTGGAGACTGTCTAGTCGCCGGTCTACGTCCTTAAATGCCTCGGTGACAGCTTGACTCTGGGCAGGCGACCCAATGGACGCCAGTACTTTATTTTGCACACGATTTACTGTTCACGAGAAGCAGGGAGCGAGTTCAAAAGTCAGGACAAAACCAAAAGAGATATCAGAGCACGAAACCTAGATCGATAATGTCGCCCATGAGTTTGTCGTGCTCTTGCTCAAACGTCGTGCCCGTGTTTTTAATGCTCTGAGTCACTGAGTGAACGCCGCTGATTAGGCGTTCCACATTCCCGGAGAACTTTTCCAGATTCATTTGGGTGTCGTGCAAGAGAACGCGCATCGTGGTAGCCGTCTTGTCCTGCGGTCCAGATGGGGGGATGAAGGGTGCGCTGTTCGCGGAGTGCTTCGCTCGGCCATGGTTATCTTTTCGAGAGAGGTGGGCCCAGAGAGTCGCAGCCGACGAGTTCTCCTGCATGGACAGACCGCTGGCCATTTCGACAGGACCGAGGAAGGATGTGTGAGACGAAGCCGCCAGTGGCTCAGTTGACCCTGGGAAATGGTCGGGACGGCATCGAGCGGCATTGCCCCCGTCTAATTCGGATGCGACTCGGAACTGAACCACACCGTGACTGGACGCTTGAACAGCACACTCTCTCACTGGCAGCCTTTGGGAGAAATAACTTGTCCGTTATGGAGGACTACCTCGAAGAACCTTGTGGCTAAAGCTCCTTGGTGACCGGGGCGCTCTGATACAACCCAAATTTTCGTTCTAGTCACCGAGACTTCCTGGCACATTGACAGACCATCTCCACCTTGGCTAATCCTACCTGGGACCTCTTCTCCACGGCCAGCTCACGGCCGCACCATCAATGCATTTACTTCATCTCATTCTCTTTGAGGTCTGTAATTTTCCCCATCATCCTCACTTCTTTAGGTCCCATTTTCATTGAGCGCTCGTCTAGTGGCACCTCCCTTCTTCCCCCACGACCGTGGCCAACAGATCCCGTTCATATCCGGTAGGCTGGCGGCTACTATCGCCTCCTGCATTCCATACTCTGGGGACTACACACACGAATTTGCATCAAGGCCCAATCATATGAGCGCCTATTTGGTGTTTCGTCTTGGCTTCTCCCGAACGCTCGTACTGCCTCGCACCTTCCTTTGACTTGCAATTGCCCTGAAGGCTACCCACTCAAGCGGGGTAATGCAGCGGACATCCGTCCTCTTCTGTCAAGCGTTGGGGTGGACATACAGCATGTATGTGCGTCTCTCGTATCCTAGACCCACTTCCTGTTCCTTCCGGGATACTAATGCTGTGCAAGGGAAACCATGAGCCTGCGCACTGGCAGCGTTTTCTACGCGAGGGAGGCCAGTCTATGAATTAGATATGACAGGCAACGTGGTTCCTGAACCAACTCAACCTACGGTGCTTGTTCCCGACCGGGCGGTCGCCTCCTGAACTCTCGCGATCTTCCAGGTGGCGTTCTCGGCTCAAGTACGATGGTCATGCTGCTAGGCGCGATGAGCCGGGATATTATGTATTCCCTTCCACTCAGGGTATTAAGGTTGGGATACACGCCGTGATAAGCGCCCATCGCAGGCCAACACAAGGGGACTGTTCAGCCTTTCAAGTCGGAAATTAGGGGGCACCTCCCCCAATGCGTGTTTTGCCATCTATCCTTATAGGTCATCGATCGAAGCTCAAGCAGTATCGCCCAATGGAATGCACCGTTCCCGTATCTGCCTCTCCTCATGTTATCTAATTCGACCGTGTAAACTGTTGGAAACAAGCAGGTGCGTCCCCAATCGTTTTGGAGGCTGCGGCCTTGCTCGCGTCCATGTTACACGTTCATTCACCCAATCGTAGTCCGTACTGAATTGCGAAGTCGCCGAGGTCTATAAAGGCACCCGTTACGTTGGTACTGCCGTCACGACTCCGTACCCATGGCACACGACAGCAAAAGATCCTGCGGCATACCTAGTGTCATACTGAGGGCCTCCCTCCGCCTCCTGTTTCTCCGATTTGTACTTGCTTCTTCCTTTGTGTGCGCTGTGTACAGTATTTGGGCTCTTCTTTCTCTGTCCTTCGACAAGACTGTCGCTGCCTCAGTGGCCTTTACGATCTTTACATTCGGACACCACATCGCCAAGTACGGTCCCCCGTGTTGTCCGGTGGCGTTGCCTAAACTGACTTCTTCGTTGTCCTTTGCAGTGCCCTTGGCCCAAGAGCCGTGCGCATCTCTACAGCGTTGGATCTACTGATCACACTGTGCGAAATTGGATGTAAGGCTGCTTTCTGTTCGAACACTATTTCACTCCGGCTGACGGCTTCAGTCTACTTGTTTGTCCTCACCCTTCCGCGAGTGTGGGGATACACTGCGCGGTCCAAATGGTTCCCCAAGAGAGCAGTTATTGCGTTGCTCTGCGCTTGGCTGCTTGCCCTTTCTCTTGTCGGTCTGTTCATCCTAAAGTCGCTGCACATTTTTCGTGCTCGAAAGTGGACGAAAATGCTCTCAAGTAAGGTTGACGTTGCCAAGAGCACCGACGACCCAGACGGGGTGGATTCAAACAAGCTACCAATCTGGAAGTACTTTTTCAAGGCGGTATTTGGCCGAAAAATTTGGGAGCAGAGGATACCGTGCGTTTGGGTTTCTCCCCGCTTCATATTACATGCACCGACAATGCCTGATATTATCAACAGAGGCGAGGGAAGATGGATAGTCGTCTTGCGAGGAGTACTTGCCTTCATGATCATTGTCACTCTTGTCATCTACGGTTTCTACGAAACCATGCTCATGCCCATCTCTGAGATGGGCATGATGCCCAATAAGGAGTTTCGCGCCAGCGCCATACCGTCAACCTTCGTTAGTTCCGCTCCATTGGCATGGAATCTCATCGTGGTGCGCCATCTCTCTATAATGCGTCAGCTGGGTGTTTGTCAACATCGGTCATCGTTTGCAGGTGTGGCAAAAGCGCCCAGGAGCGGCCAAAACGGCTCGTCGACGTCGCGACTGTGA
>JANDKE010001921.1:1064-11918 GCA_027627275.1 Coprinellus aureogranulatus | reverse complement strand
GTGCCTCAGACGTACCGAGCTGTACAATCGACGAATGCAGACGTAGTTAGCTGTACTCATTCGTGCTCAGACGTACGAGCTGTACATCGGACGATGCTCAGACGTACGTAGTGTACATCGATCGATGCTCAGACGTACGTAGCTGTACATCGATCGATGCTCAGACGTACGTAGCTGTACATCGATCGATGCTCAGACGTACGTAGCTGTACATCGATAACGCGGATCGGATGGACGATTCGAGTCTACGGCTCCCTCAGCGACCTCTGCTGCATCTCGAGAACACCATGCACTAGTTCGGAGGCGCGACCCAGACGGGGTCGAACTGGGCTCGACTACAGGAAAGCCTGGGTGTATTATCTGTCCCGCAGTCCCCACTGCCCTGCGCATTGTCAGCAACACCATTGACCCGTAACTCGAGAAGCTCAACGTTGCGCAGGTCTCGGAAAGGTACAACACGTCGGCGATGCCGCTGGATGGACCGCTTGGGGGTTTGGGGGAATCCGGAGGTCTAGAGCGGGGAGTTGTGCTCGAGTCTTCCATCGGTGGCAACGCAAGGGGAAGGAAGGCAAGGCGTCAACACGGTGAGGCAGTGTGGGTGGTGCTTGGGCGGCATTCTGGAGGGGGAGGTGACAGGAGGGAGAGTGGCGGCGAAGGGCGATGGGGCAATTTGGACATGGAGTTCGCAGGAGGCAGACGCCGAACGTCGTTGAAGAAAAGCAAAGCAGCTCCAAGCTGGAGGCACGACAGAAAGTTCCCCGACGGTGGAAGACAGCGTCGAGGCATGGTCAGCGTCTGTCCTCGCGGCTGAACAGGCCACGCACCTGGACCCGTACCCCAGTGCCTCCTTCCGCCTTCTCTCCTGTGCCTGACAGGACACGAACGGTGTTGCCCAAGGTTGCGCCGCACGAGGTCCCAACGTTCACTCCTGTTTTAGTCTGCCCGGCGCGTGTCAACAATTGTATTCCCAAGGCATAGGCAGCTTTGACTCGACACCCACACGGGACTCGATGATCCCTCCCACCTGCTCAGGTGCGAAAAACGGCGGCTTTCCGACTTTATACTCTCCCCATNGCNTCTGGGGGTGGATCGAGCCCTCGAGAACNNTCGGCATCCGNTATTCCTACCNTTTGCAGCCTGCTTCNGACCGCTGGGTCAGCCAATGATAGGCCAGCCTTNGCCCAATCGGTANTTCGATGGATAACTCAATCAGTTTCCGCACGGACTCGGGGAACTATCATTTACGACCCTGAGCCGCCGACAAGGGCATTTAAGACCCCGCTTTTTCGCGTCAGCTCTCTTTCCTTCATTTCCCCTCCATCATCCCCGTCTTTCCCCNNGGAAGCGCGCGCTGTTCCATTNTTTGCGACGCCTTCCTCCCCTGCTCCACTCTTTTCTCCCCTCNGGNNCTCNTTCAGNCTACTCTACAATATCCTATACAAANTCTATTCCACGTCAGTGGACATAATCGTTCAAAATTCCNTCCTNNAGGCACCCCAACCCCTCCTCCACGGCCCGCGCCATGTCACTCTCACAACTGCCACTGCCCTCCTTCTCTCTGGTCCTNACGTGTGATCCTCCCAGNGGCTCAGGGCCGCCTGTCGAGGTCCTCGTTATGAAGGACTGGAGACAGGCAAGTCGGCGGGAGTTGCATCTGAANCTTCAACCCAAGGATGACGACCCGCTCATGAAGACGATGGATACCCGNTTTTCTGGCACGCTCGCTTACGACGTCGTATACGCTGTAAGNACTCGTCAACACTCCCTTGTCCANCGTANTTGACGGGGNTAACCCAGGACGGAAAAGATACGCACCACCGTCAACATAANACATTCACTTCTTCTTCGTCATCGTCCGTATCCTCGACGTCAACGCACGATGTCGACCTGGATACCNATTTCGACGCTGCCACCGTTTTCGAGGAAGCCGAGAGCGAGTTTGACGTCGGCCACCTAGGTGAAGAAAATCCACCACTTCACCGCCAGCCGGCTTCACGGGCATCTTCNTCTCAAATGTCTCGCCCTCCTCACTACGAACCGGATGCCNTTCCAATGCGCACCCTCGGTATTGCCCCGCCTGGACCGTGCTCAAGTTCAGCGTCGTCAGCGTCGAGTCGTCGGGCGCCTCGNCGGTTAGCGAGTTGTCTTGCGAGTGTAAAGTTTCTGCTCAGTATCGTCAAGCTCTTTCGCACCCTTTGGCGTAAATTGAAGAAGGCTGGTNGGGCGTGCCAGCGGGCTCTAAGGCTAAGGNNCNNTTAGCTGGCCGCACATTTCNCGGCNNNNGCACTCNTGTCGGCCGTAAAACGCCAACTGGCCCAGNAGTCATGANCATACCTGGTTATCTNTTTCGTCGTCTCAACGCTNTGCTCCCTTTTACCACCTATCTCGGCACCTCAACCCACTNGNATATTTGGCTCATGTTGGGGGCGTCATCTTCCCGGCCTTCTGTCCACNGCCTTGACCTNTTTTGCGTTTCCGTTGTAAAGGCCTCTCGGGCGCTTAAACGCTCGCTTCGTCCTNCNNTAGACAGCGCTGGAACTGGCTTCNCATCTTGTATGTCTTCTATGACCCGCACTCAGACTCGNNTTTAGACAGGGTTCACTCACTCNTTCACTCCTCACTCGTCGTACCACGNTNTATCCAGGCCATCTTCCATGGGCGCTTCTCCATNGTCTCGTGTTTTCGGATTTCATCATCATCTTGATCTATTACCGNTGTCGCATATCTTCGATCTTCATCTTGCATTGCACATTCATATCGGACTCATTCATCGCATGTCACACCCTTGTTGTCTCCATGCAGTCGTAGTCCTGTGTTCTCTTCGACTGCCNTTTCCGTACCGTATATCACACACGCTCGCTTTGCTCTTCACTCATCTTGCTGTACATAGTCTTGCGGTGGCGGNGATCTNCAGGTCTTCGTTTGCACTGCTCTTCATACCAGTCGTCGCTCTGATGCAAATGTAAATATACTCNTGNTTCTTANCCCGGAGAGAAGCCAGAACTGAGGTTCCATACAAGGAGTTGAGATGACCATTTGGTCGCAACACACAGTTGTTGAGGNCTTGCGAGGTGAACGCTTGACGCTGCNCTTTCNTTCTTGATACTCTTCACATCTTCGTCGTTTGACGGGGTGATGGGNTTGATGCAGTCTCGAGTTNCAGCTTGAGGGGAACTTGTGAAGTTATGGTTGAGGCAAACAGGGGGGTGTCTTGAAGTTTTGAAGCACTCCATATGAGAAAGAAGGTCAATAATCATCATATATTCGAAGATGAAGGACCGAAATGGGGTGTAGATAGGCAAAGGGCGACTGATGTAGGCCAGACGAAGGGTACGAGCGGGTGGACGGCGGGCTACGCGTCAGTGATGGCGGGATCGGCAGACTCGGGTGCGGATGCCTTGGTGTGCCTCCTTGAGTGGCTTGATCTTGTACGTGGCCCAGAATTGGGTGCGACGTCGGGGAGAAGATAGGTTGGGGGAGGAGGAGGACGAGACTTAATAGGGGAAGGGCTGGGGGTAAGATGGTGGGGGGAAGCAAGAATGGGGGCGACGCGCCGGTTCCCCGCACCTCATTTACCATCTCGGGACCGACATGGCCTGTGCGCATCAATTCCCACGGACACCGTATCGCCGACTTGAGTCATACAGCCGGCGCCGTCCCTGGGCTCGAACCTCGAATTAGACAAGGGCGCATGAAGAGCGGGAAGGTTCTATTCTGGTACTGGTCTCTTACCTGGTTATCTGAAGGGCGAACATCCATCCCAACTGGTTCTGGCAACACGGACGCGCTATGCACATTGGTTTATTCAAATTCTTGAAGACTCTGATACACTTTACAATTTCAAGTTTGTTGACTATAGCTCTCAATCGCAGTATGCCCCCATGCTAGCAGGCTAGACTCATACAGATTAGTTTCTGTTATAGCAAGCCGAAAGCAAATAGTCTCACCGCTACATCCCGAGCGTACCTCAGAAGCACCCCTCTCTTGACGTTCAACTTGCCCTTATCCGATGCCTCCCATTCTTTCCTTCTCCTCTCTTGCTCTGCCTCGCTGACATGCCAGTTGATCTCTCTCGTCTCCGAATCAATAGTGACTTTGTCCCCGTCCTGAACGAGCGCAATGGGGCCACCGAGTCGAGCCTCAGGTACGACGTGGCCAATAATGAAACCACGACTGGCACCAGAGAAACGACCGTCGGTGATGAGTGCGGTTGAATTGGCCAGTCCCGCTCCAGCAATCGCACCAGTTGGACCTATTTGTTAGGTTCAACAGAAAATTCAAGGAATGCGGCGATGGTGAGCAACGAACCGAGCATTTCAGGCATTCCGGGGGCTCCTTTCGGCCCTACATACCGGAAGATAAGGACAGTACCAGGTTTGATTTCTCCGGCCTCTAGTGCGACGTAGAATGGGTCCAGACTGTCGAAGCATCTTGCGACACCCTATCTCTGTTGCTCAGCAAAACAGATCATTGGAAAGGACTCCTGCTGACCTCGAATTTTAAGCCTTCCTTCCCGGTTAGCTTTGCGACAGCGGTTCCGGGTGCCAAATTCCCTCGCAAGATCGTGATGTGCCCGGTTGACTTGATAGGGTTGCTCAGAGGTCGGAAGACATCTTGCTTTTCGAACTCCAGTTCTGCAACGTCTGCTAGATTGTCAGCAAGAGTCTTGCCGGTAATGGTCATCTGATTTCCATCGATGAGGTCGGTATGGTTGAGCAAGTATTTGACGATCGCGGGGACTCCCCCAATACGGTGAATGTCTTCCATGTAATAACGACCGGAAGGCCTGCCCGTTGAATAGGTCAGAGATAGCCGCTCTCCAGGAGAATTGGAAGGGTGACGGACATGAGGTCGGCTAGGAATGGCGTCTTGTCCGCTATCGTTTGAAAGTCGTCGATGGTGAGCTCAATCTCTGCCGCACGAGCCATCGCAAGCAGGTGGAGTACCTAGAAAGGTGGATCTTTATTCCAGTTGGGGATAGCCATTAGGTAGACATACTGCATTGGTCGAACCACCAAGAACGTTTATAATGACGATGGCATTCAGGAAAGACTGACGAGTCAAGATGTCCCTGAAGTACAGAGGATTAATCCTCATAAACACCAGTGAAGGGAGATCGTAGACGAAATACCTGGGTTTCAAATCCAACTCCAATAGTCGCTTCATATACTTCGCCGCTCTAAAGCATTCTTGCACCTTCTCTGCTTTCGGATCAGGTACCGCTCTTAATGNTGGCACAACAGGCTACTCACCANCGTGCATGGCAGGAGTGCTGGAGGAGTATGGGAGAGATCAAGTCCCAGGACCTCTAAAGCCGAACTCATCGTATTCGCAGTATACATTCCGCCGCACGCGCCTGGCCCAGGGCATGCATGACGGACAACATCGAAGCGTTGCTCGTCGTCAATCTTTCCTACGGCGAAGGCGCCAAACGATTCAAAGGCATCTGAGATGTTTACGCTACCTCCCTTGGATTTTCCCATAGAAGGACAGTCTAAAACGCGTAAAAGGATCTGTCACCGTGGTTGCGGGGTGANCNACTGACCGACATGGCGTGTACCAGGTTGAATAGTACCGCCGTAGATGATGATGGTNGGACGGTTATGTCGGACGGCAGCCATGAAGCAGCCTGGCATGTTCTTGTCGCAGCCTGGGATGGAGATATTACCGTCATAATGTTGAGCCTGTGTTGAGGTTCAGGGCGGTATCCCAGGCGAGTAGTAGGATAGAGACTTGATTACCATCACGACCTACGTATGAAGGCATGTAAGCGACCACTTGTGACTTCGGAAAGGGGACGTGACAAACCGCTTCGATGGAGTCTGCAATTATATCGCGACTCGGAAGACTGCGTAGCTACAATGAACTCAAGGGATGAATGATCCTGGGGAAGGGCGCGTACGAGTATCGCATTCCTGAAGATCAGATAATGAGCGCTATGCAGCAGTCACTCGAGCAAGGAAAGAGCGNCATTTACCGTCAGTGCCCATGGTAATAGCATCGCTGAAGATGAGGATGTTAGAATGCCCCCGCATATCCAACAATGCCGACCCGTACCTCACGCCGATGGTGTTGAATATAAGACCAATAGACTCNTCCTCTTGACACGCTTGCTTGACATGTTTGGCCAGATCGAGCTACCTGAAGTTTCAGTATACATACGATGTCTGGCGGCGAATGAATCCCACCAAATGGAAGTTACATGGGTTTCCTGAAGACCGATATATAAATCATGAAAACCTTATTGGCCAGCGCAGTTTCACCGACCTTCCCACCAGACNGGAGAAATTCCAATCTATGGGCGATATNAGCATGACGTCAAGCCACGTTNGANCTCAGCGTACTTGAGGCTTATCCATGTCCTCTTCCTTGAGACCGACGGCATAGACTGTCANTCATCCNACNGTTAATCCCCTGTAACGTTATGTGTATGAGGGGACTGCTTACGCATGGCTTGAGCTCCACCCCGAATCTAGTTACATCCGAACGTGAACATGAATGCACCATGACTGAGCCATTTGAAGTTCGCACCTTGTTTTGAGTGAGCTGGCTGGATATCTTATTCAACTTCACGCCCCCAGCGCNGGCATTCTTGGTAGGGGAGCGACTGCGATAAGGGGTCATCAGTTTATTTCCAGACAACCATAACGGTANTCCGAAGCGCGATCCCCTGGCNGGGNATGTAACCCAGAGCTAGAAACGCACATTTGCACATCGCCGGAGTCTGCTGAAGCCATGGCAACTTTGAGCCTGAGAGACTGGAGCGGAGGGGGACGAAGTTCCGTGGGCCTTCCNATTCTGTGTGAACATCTGCCATCGTCTTTATATCTTCGTCGAGTCAGGAAGTCACAGGGACAGAAGAGGGTCGCAAGAGAAGAGAGACCACCTGTGGCGCTTGCCGAAGTCACATTCGGCCCGGCCAATGGGCGCGTCTGGAATTGAATGCGGTCTCTTGCCTNCAGGCGACTGTGTGGTTTGGATTGGCATTCCTCCTCGGAATAAGGAAAGGCACAGTTTNTATGTATCTGGGAACCTCAAGTAGGGTATAGTGCATAGTAATTAGAACTCAAAGCCTTCGCGGCGAAAGATGTCAAGACTTGTTTTCGACTCTGGTTTGGCCATATCCGCCAGATCGTTGCGTTGCTATAAGTGTATCAGCAGGACGAACAGGATGGGTCGGTGTGATCCAGAACATACCATTGACAGGAAAGCGCGGCGAAGAGTATACCACAATTGGTCGCTGGTATCACCACTCGTAGATTCCTGTAGACTGAGCGCGCTGAGGAAGTGTTCAGCGGCTTCCTTATCTGCGCCGATGTTCAAGCCTAGGCCACGATTGTCAGGAGCTCCTCTGTGGTAGTCAACAGGGCAAACTCACAGGCCACGCCAACGTTGTAAATCGCACGGGTGTAAGTAGGCCGCAGGTTCAGGGCCTCTCGGTACGCGCCTAACGCTTCTTCCGGCTTGTTGCCGTTGGAAAGTGACGAACCGAGTCGATTCCATAGCAAGTAGTCCTGCGAAAAAAAGGTCATTACTGTCCTGTCTCAAGAACAACGCCTCAGGAAACGCACTCTTGGCCGAACGCTAAGTGCTGCTTCGAAGCAATCTTTTGCACGTTCGTATTCGCTATTGGTGTAGAAGAGAACACCCAGACCAATCTGGACGTCGGCATCTAAAGTGCCCTGGGCGTGCTGCTCTCTTGCGAGGTTCAAGAAGACGTCCGTCACTCGCCCATGCGTGTCCCACGCAGAATTCGAGGACATTGCGTCGATCGTTTCTTGTGGAACGGGGAAAGATGGATATCGAGCACGGAGCCAGCGAAGAAGCATTGCATGCGAGCCACGGTCAAAGGATTCATTGGTGAAAGAAATGGCCAGGGACTGGGGAAGGCAATCAGAAGACTTCGCAGCGGATCTGAGAATTACCGCACCATCATACCCTCGCCAGCCGCCCCGGCTGCCTCAGCACGCTTGACACCCTCCAACAAAGCTTTCATGCCAGCGTCCTCCCTCTCGTCCATATTGCGCGTTTCGCCAAGAAGAATCCAGGCTTCAAAGCCGCCGTGACCCAGATCACCTTTCTGAATGGCAGCTTCAAGCATCAGCGCAGCTTCAGATAAGGAGCCATTCTGTTCGAGCAGAGCTTTGGCATCGTCTAGTAGTGAACGCGATGCCGACTCCAAGTACTGGTTGCTCTTTTCTAGATCAATGGTCAGACGGTAAGGAGTACGAAGTGCGCGAATGACCTACCGAATATGTACTCTCCAAGCAGTGGCACGCCTTCGTCGTCGAACTGCAGTGGCTTCTCGGTGCTCGCTCCTTCCTGGAAATCACCCAACCCACTCTCCCAGGCGTTCTGCATGGACTCTCCGTAGTCCAGTTCGTCACGCTGGGCATTCATCATCTGGGAGAATTCGGATTCCCACTTCGCAAGGTCATCTTCCGTGGATGGTATGTCAGACTTCTGCATCTCATCCCAGGCACTAGATCTGTGTCAGCTTGGAAGACTGGGGATGAAATAGCTTCCGGACTCACGCTTTGAGGTCCTCGCTTTGTTCCAAGGTTGCTTGCCTGAGTGCCTCCTCCAACCTCTCGACGTCCTCCTCTGACTTGGACTGCCCATGAGCCGACATTGACTCTGCTATCTGGGCAAATGCTGCTTCGAAATCTGCCTCCCTGCTTTTTCCTTTACCCTTATGTACAGTTTCGAGGCCCGGGTTGTAGCCGTACTGCTGCATCCCCATACCACCGTACATGCCGGTGGCCAGAGGCGAGCTGTACCTGTTCATGGTGGGCATGTACATACTCCGGGGTGGGCCTGGGATATATTAAGATTGTACGGCAAGCAGTAAGGAGCTGCTCACCTTGCATAGCCACACCATGCGACTGCATCGCAGGGCCAGAACCGTTGAGTTGAGGGGCGGCATTGAATTCGGTTGACCAGCCTGCCGAGGCCGCATGTTCCTCTAACTGGCGCAAATTGTGTTCCTTCGCCCAAGCCTCCTGAAGGTCAGGACGATGTTCCAGCTGGATAGGTCAGGGGCATGGTGCATCGCAAATCCTGGGCCGAATCCATGCTCCTGGGCCTTGGGATCGAAGAACTGCCTCGCGAGGGCAAGATCCTGCTCGTTGGTGCCCACTTGCTGTACTCCAGTGGGTAGTTGATGAAGCTGGCATACATCAGGTAAGTTCAGGAATTCTTTGGATACGGTGTCCTCGTACTCTTGAGCTCGAAGGTCCGGCGATTCTATCCTAGTCGGGATGAGCCTCATGGAATTCCAGAGCACGAACTGCGGCGCACCTGCTGCAGACTGCGATCTCCATCTGTGTGTTTGAGCACTTGAGCCAACGGATTTGCAGAAGTACCGCATTCTGAGCCAGATACGAGGCCTTGGAAGGACATGGTGGTCGGGAAGCTGCTACCTCCTCTCCCCGCACTCAGACTCACCAGCGCTCGGACCGGCGTTTGCCGGCAGGGGTTGGCATCTGATTAGACCGCAAGCGGAGACTGAATTACTAGGTGAGCGCCACCTTCGTGGCTTGACCCGCTACCTCTTGGGGCACACTGGTAGAGAGAGAGAGTAATATACATTGATAGTGAAGGTTACTGTACAAACGGGGATTTGCATCACAGTTAGGATTGCTCTCAAGGTCGAGAGGTGATAAGGAGAGTCGTCAGTCGTCGTGGAAGGTGACCATGTGTGCAACAGGCGAGTCTTCCGGGAGTATCTTCATGGAGATTAGCTTATGTTCGTATCCCTGGAGACACGCATGGGCAGGGTTGTGTCAGTCGACGTAGTTGAAGGTATGAATAAGATGATTGGACATACGAAGATAGGCAGGAGTTGATGTAGACGAGAGGGTCGTTGTCGAAGACCTCGCCATAGTCGTTAAGATGCGGGACGGGTTAAGGACGAGGTCATTATCAAGGATAGGGCGATAGAGGTCGGAGGGGTCTTCGAGCTTCGCCATACGGCGGTCGTTGTCCTTCATTTTGTGAACACCGTCGGACATGAAACTTGCAGGAAACTCTCTTGGAAGACCAGTTTGTCTCAGAGCACAAAGACCAAAACCGAGACNGTAATGGTCTCGTTCAAAATCGATCGCAGTTCCACATTAGAATCACCGGGAAGGAAAGGAATACGATCAGACTCGAGAGTAAGTCTTTCAAATGCTCCTTCAGCAAATTGACTTCGCAACAGAGGTAGAACACGGATGCGATACAATAGCGAACTGCAGATCCGAGTCAGCGTTGGCAGAGCGTATGCCCTCGATGTCGAAGCCCATGAGCTCTCCTTCTCTATGTCGCTGCCTCACGCTCTCCGAGGCCAGGAGTAGCGGAGGTGCCGTCATGGGCACAGTCTCCCGAGGCAAGATGAATCAAAATCACTCGACGCAGATTGTAAGCCGTCGCCACATGATGAGATATGCCATGTTTTCGCGCAACGTCGCGCAGGGAGGCGACATCGTGTCTGCGGAATCCTTTCGAACAGGTCGCTGGCGCGCATTTCGAAAGCTGACTCTCGAACTAAAACAATCTAAGAAGACGTTGCCGAGAATGCTGCGCCGAGTGAGAGAGACGGGACATGGGCAACNCAAGATAAGAAACGCGAACATGAAAGCAACGAGCTGTAACACACTCGAGAAGAGGAGAGGCCTGAGGAGCGAAGGAAGGAAGGAGGCGGAGCAGCCGACGAAGACGGAGTCACTAACACCTCATTGAGGCGGAGCCTCTAATTCAACGGAGCGAGGCGGCCCGAGGCACAATCGAGTGTTTCAGTTGGTGATCTCAAAAGTTGCTACGACAAAACCCTTACTACCTAAAGGTAGCGGGAATCATNCNCTCAACGNNCNC
>JANDKE010001920.1:0-11922 GCA_027627275.1 Coprinellus aureogranulatus | reverse complement strand
GAGACGTCTGGTCAGGCGGGATCCCATCCTTGTCCTGAATCTTCGCATTCACGTTGACAATGGTGTCCGAAAACTCTACCGTGATGGCCTTGCCTAGTCACCCCAGTAGCTGCAAGCAAATCCACATCCCGATAATTCGGTCGATCCTGGAATATCACCAGTCCAACTCTCTGGCATGTCCGTCGGAGTCGGTGAGCCGCATAGACGAATTCCTAAGGAAGATGGTCTGAATCGTTGTTGTTGACGGGGACGGGCATGAGCTCGGACCGGGCCCTGTTACTGGGATTAACGAACTTTCCTACACTGCACGCAAAAACCGCGCGCCGCTCGCGCCCACCATCGCTCGCCTGTAGAACCATACTCTTCACTTCCTTGCCCGTCTTCAAAAGCGGTACCTTCACCGCCTCGACTCTTGGGAAGAACGTCGCGATGGTCGCGATGAGTTCCGTGCTTGCGGCAACACTGTGGGAGTGGACTTGGATGATTGCGGGGTGTGAAAAGGAGAGAAGGAGGTGGAGGAGGGGAAGAGGACGGAGAGCACTTCTTCGAGGAGGGCTTCGTAATAACTATCCATGCCAATTCGGTAGCTTCCTCCCTTCCCTACTCGTCCGTTCGAGATTGTCGAATCGTCCACGGACAAACGCGTCGCTTTTCGAATAAGGAGGGCTATTGGGCCTCTAGCCATTTGACTTGCTGTGCGGAAAATGCCGCGGAGCGGGTTTGGGATATCGCACCACTGGGTCGAGCTGGATCAGCTAAGATTCAAGAACGAGCGACTTTTTTGTGAGGTGACGTGGTGGGGCTCAACACCAGATAGGTAAGGGGAAAGGGGAGAGAGAATGTATGTTGAGCACGCCCATACTCGTTCGGGAGGTGCACTGCCGCGTTCCACCAATGGTTTCCCTAGGCGCCGTTCGTTCCACATGACCGGCGTATGGTCGTTTTCGTTCAGTTCCAAATAACCGCCGTCGGTAGAGTCCAAGAAGCTCAGGGAGAAAGCAAGGACGAACGGTCGCAACAAAACGTGTTCATAGTTCAACAGAATAAAGTTAGCACTCCGCCTCGAGTTCACAGTCGGTGTGTTACGTACCCTGTAAAAAGTCAAACTTTATCAACACAATGCACACGCCGGCGTAGTTGTTTTTATTGGGAATAAATTTGACCTCGTTGGACTCGCTTTTTCTGAAGAATTTGTTGTTTGTGCCTTGGGCGACCGGGTTGCGTAGGGGTGGCAGTTTGCGTGGGTGGGGCCGTGGGTGAGGTCGTACCCCGCATGGCGTGCCTCTGTCCGAATCCGCAGGAGTGCGAGAAGAAGGTCGGGAAGCCTGGAACGGTTGGGGTGACTGAGAAGGAGACGACGAATGAGAAGACGGGGCCGAGTGAATGTCTCCACGAACATCTGCACACCACCGCGAAGGGGAAGATCAGATGACGAGAGTGGACTCCTTCTGGATGTCGTAGTCCGAAAGGGTCCTCCCATCGCTGAGCTGCCCACCGGCAAAGATGAGTTGCTACTGGTGGGGCGAATTTGGGGCGTGGAAGGGGTTGGGTTTTCCTCCTTCGAGGGGTTTCGCACCCCTGCTTAAGGCCAAAACTACTCTTCCATCACCGAGCTGCTTGGGTATGCACAACAACGAGTGGATTCAACTCCTACGTTACAGGAGATCCGTAGAGGCCGTACGGATGGGCGGAGGCAAGCAGGCTCCAGCACGAACTTGAAGGTGCGAGGACTATGGAAGGGGAGCATCAGAACGCAATCTTTAATGATATGGGGACAACGCAACTCACCGAGGTGCAAGGTATACTCCTGCTGGATGTCGCGAGTGGGACCGTCCTCAACCTACTTCCCAGCAAAGAGGTGTGACTAATCGGTGCCCTCCGTATCCTGGATCATTGCCTTCACTTTGTCGATGGTGTCGGAAGACTCAACATCCAGAGTGATGGTCTTGCCGTTAGAGTCTTTACGAAGATCTGCGTGCCACCACGGAGACGCAGGACGAGATGAAGGTGGACTCTGAATGTTGTAGTCAGAAAAGGTGTGCCCATCGTCGAGCCGCTTGTCGGCGAAAATGAGACGTTGCTGGTCGGGTGGGATCCCTTTCTTGTCCTGGATCTTCGCCTTGACAACGTCGATGGTGCCCGATGGCTTGCCGGTCAGAGTCTTGACAAAGATCTGCATCCCACCACGGAGAACCAGGACAAGATGGGAGTGGATTCTTTCTGGATGTTGTAGTCAGAGAGGGTGCGCCCGTCCTCAACTCTGAAGGCCGTATCTGGACCACGGTTGCCGGTGGTGGAGCCTCAGTCGTTTTCTCCGACGCCATCGCCGCTCACGGATTGACTCACGAACTCGCCACTCATGGTGGATACTCCGGTGCTCCCTCCCAAGGCCAGACCTACGAGCACGCCAAGACCACCATCCACCTCATCACCCGTGGTACTCCTCGCCCCGACGGCAAGATCCTCATCATCGGCAGTGATATCGCCAACTTCAACGATGTCATCGCCACCTTCGAGGGTGCGTTTGGTCTCACGCACGTTTGCTTTGAGTCTTTGACCCTTGGCGCCTCCTGAAGCAAACACTATCGTCCACCATATGGCTCGAAGCCTCGTCCCCAACGTTTGAGGCCGAACGTTATTCGAACGTTCGTATCATCCAGGCTCTCAAAGAGTACAAGAACCAGCCGATTGCCCACAAGGTCAAGATCTTTATCCGTCGTGGTGGCCCCAACTACCAGGAGGTCTCAAAGGCCATGCGTCTCCTCGCAGAGAGCTTGGGCGTCCCCATCCGCTTCTTCGGTCCTGATACCCATATCACCGAGATTGTTCCCCTCGCTCTCTGCGTCGACCTCTACAAGAGCAAGACCTCCAATGTCCCCACTTCCGGCCTCACGTCCAGCCCCAGACTCCCCTTTCCATTGCCGAGCAGGTACCCCCTGTCCTTGACGCCGACAATACTGTTGGTGCTATCCACCCCGACAACAGGCCACCCTAACCCTTACTCTCCCGCGCGATTGCAGCGCCGATTGGCCAGCACCCTCCCAATGGTCGCTAACGTCGTGCGCTTTCGAGCTTGCGGGGCACTCCTTCGATCTGTGGCCACTGCCCACTGCTTGACCATGGAGTATACGCTGAGGAACAGAGGCCTATGAGAACCTTGTCAAGTCTGGTGTTGTCGTGCCGAAGGAGGTTGATTCCCCTGTTATCCTACCCCCATGTCAGCCCCTTGTTTATCTCGACCATCTCCGACGATCATGGCCAAGACTAGGCCAGAAACTCTTGTACACTGACATGAGGATCCTAGTTGAGTTGGTACTTACTATGGTATTTACCTACTATTTCAATGAATGGAATAGTTCTTTTCTTTTCTCAGGCACACCTCATGATGATGATTGTTGATCATTGGTCCATTGTGTGACAGGTCTCCTTCAGCATTGAAACGATCACAGTATTCACATTGGTGTGAACTCGGACTCGTACCTTGCCGTGCAGAGCAGCGGCCACAACACAAGTATCAGTCCATTTGTGTATGACGGCATCGATTCCGTTCGTTGCGGGTCCCTTGTGTTCCTCACCGAAAAGCCTACACTTCTCCCCGGGTGATTGGCTACGGAGTGGGAACCTCAGCATCGCCTGATGGATTTGCGACGAAGGCTCAAGTGCAATCCTCCCCCGGAGCGTCGTCTTCCCCTGCGTCGCTCTCCGGGCTTGCGGGACTGGCGTCTATGCCGCGAGCATCGCCTTCATCCTGGACAGCGTCTGCTTCGCCAAACTCGGAGTCTGGAATTATCTCCGTTGGAGCTGGACTTGAGCACAGAGAGGCAAGATGTCGGATTTCAGGTGCGTCCCCGATGCTTCTGTCGACCTTCGGTCTGAATGGAGTCGCCGGGACCTCTCCACTCCGGCCTCGCAGGGATACGGGCGTATATTGTCGGTGGATGCGCTCTGCTGTCTTGCACGTATGAAAAGCTTGAATCCCGCTGCGAAGCATCACAGCTTTGCAATGAACGCATTGGACAAAGCTAGTCCAAAATTGGGACTCCGGCACTCCTTCAGAAAGGGTCTTGACGAGGTCATCTTTCTCCTTCCGCGCATCAGGGGACGTGACTTCGAGGCCTTGGATATCGGAGGCGTGTCAGCCTGGGTAGGTCCAATGAAATCGGGTTGAAAACTTACGCCTAGCTCTGCCCCGTATAATTGCGTTGGGCATGGCTTGGAATAAGCCAGTCCCTGCGCGAAACGACTGACTGACGTCCGAGATATATGTCAGTTCCTGTGGGGGCAAAGGTTTGGCTTTGATCGCCTGTCAGCTCCGGGCTTGAGGAACCATCTGAAGCATAACGCGCCTACCTCTCTTAATATGGCGGCGAATCCTCAAGTGATCCAGGGCAAAAAATCGATCGAGACACACTGTAATTAGAGATAGCGTACGTCAGCCATCGGGGAGATTTTGCGATAGAACTGGACTTACAGACATAGCCGCATCTTTGTTTCGCGCAAACGGCGACATATTCGCCTTGTATAGCCGCGGCGGAGACGTCTCGGTCCCAATCCCCTGCTTCGACAACACCAATTCGGGCCTCGGTATAGCCGTCACCCTCCAGGAACGCACACAGGCAACATGGGCCGTGAAAGTGGTGCGTCCTGCGAAAACGTTCCATCTCGCAAGGTAGAACTCGCCTGCGATGCTCAGGATCGAACGGCCTTGATTGCAGTCAGCTTCCTAAACCCCGCAGAAATTTTCAAGCCAGGATCTTACCATGAATACTGAACCAAAGCGCCCGTATCGACGTTGTAGTGCAAGGGTACGGCTCGGGAGCTCGGAGTATCGGCATGACGCCCTTCAATCTGGCGCAGAAAGTGGGCGAGTAGCATCGTCGGCGCAGGGGTTTGCTGATCACGAGGCCTTGTGGAAGCGAAGGAAGACATGCTATGAATTGTTGACTGGGAGTGGGGATATGGAGGTGTCAAATTGGTTAGTGCAGATTGGAGTAGCCAGCTCCAGCTTTTATTCAATCCTGGCCCGGGTTGGCGTGCAGTGCTTCGACCGGGGCTGCAGCCATTTCTGGCACTGAAACGAACCGACGGGCACTAGGTGCCAGACATTCCTATCTGGGTGTCTGTAAGCGCGAAGCAGTGACAAGCCAGAGCATAGCCCAGAGGCTGTACCAAGTACACAGTACCTGCGCCGCAGTTCCCTTCAAGAATAGGCTAAGACGAAACATGATGACCACGACCTGCGAAGCGCGCCGAGAGCGATTGGGAATTAGTGTCAAGCAAGGTGCAAACGACGATAGGATATCACAGGTGAGGGAATGTCCTCTTCGATTCGCTGGAATGGTGGAAAATCTCACTTGGCGAGGTGTTTACGGTCGAGGGGTGGTGGTGCACGGCATATCATGGTGTTGGTTCTCTTCAGACGCACACTATCCGCAAATGGCTGACTCGGGGGCTTTCGCCTCGCTTCACACGCTCACACTTCAGCTCGTCAGTGGGCGCTGGGCACTGCATCGATTGTATGCGTTCAAGTAGACACTATGTTGAGCGTGATGGCCACGAGTACTTGGCGAAAGAGCAATAGTTTTAAGGGGCTTAGTATGAATATGGTCATTGACGATCATTATTTACAATTGTGGCGTATAGACCTTGACTGCCGGAGTGGAGGGTTGAGGAGGAATGACCACGCCATGGATTGAATCCCCATGAGCAGTGCTGGTAGATGTAGGCCACTCTCCATGAAACAAGGGAAACGAGGTAGTCACAAGGGACTGACTAGAGCTTCCTATATTCGCTGCTGACGAAATTCTTTGACGACTAACACCGTGGAAAGAAGACTCGGTGCCCAGTCGGGGAGATCCTGGTGTGGCCTTTTCCTGTTCCCGCATGAATTGCTCATACCCGGGGTCGATATTAACACACCTGGAAGCAAACGGACTATCGGTGAAGGTAGCACGTGCCGTCTGCCCAAACGAGCGCGCCGCGCTAGGCGAGTTGCAGTCCCAATAGCCCCGTCCTTCGCCTGCGGCAGGATGTCCCCCTCCAGTACTCCGATTGGATGTTGAGTAAATGACCGTCTTAGATGCCTGGAAGTGCTTAGGAGTTGGCGAAGATGAGTGGATTTGAATCATGGATACCGGCAAGTGTCCCCTCAAGCTCTCCGGGAAATGATGAGCGAAGCGAGTTGAAAGGGTCGCGGCTGTGTTGGGATAAGTCAACGCACTGTCGGAAGATTCATCCCGGGCAGTACAAGATGCGACGGGCAGTGCATGATTGTTGAATATAGCGGGTGCGAGACAAACTCTTTCAAGAGCGCCGACAGTAGTTTTGATTGGGTCATTTGCAACTGTAATAGTGGTTTGAGTTGGGAACGATCCTGCTCCCTGATTGTCACTCGACGGAATCGCTTGCGAACTCGGGGGCTGGCATCCCACAGGGTGAATTGGGAGACCATCGGCTTTGCCCTCGAGCTGGTACCAAGGGAGCGTGTTGCTTGTCCTCTTGCTCGCTAAATATCCGCGATCGAGGAGAAGCGATTGAGGAGGGGCAGTGACGCGAACCGTCATCAACTCTCGAAGCAGGATCGACACAAATTCCTTGACGGGGCCTGAACACCCCGAGAGCTGATAGATGGGAACAACGGTACATTGCCGCCCATCGGACCAATCCCTGCAAGCTTGCCAAACCCGCAGGGAGGACGAGGCTTGGAAGTGGAACAACGGAGGATGGGAGAGGCGGATGATAGCTGTCGCAGATTCCAGGGAGGGAGGAAGAGGAAGCGAGCTTGTGCCAGGCTTCCCTGCTGAAGTAGGGATGAGATGTCTGGACGCTAGTGGTGCCGCTGGAGGGGTTTCGAGCTCCACACTGACTATGGAGTCGTACGGGATCGTCAGTTTGAATGCGTTCCCCGTTTCCTCCAAGAATAACGATAGTCGCCTTTCCGTACAACAGATATACGCAAGAAGGCCATGCGGTCGACTTAGTGATCTGAGATGTCTCCAGTGACCAACCATGAAGCTGTTACAAGGCAACACGATTACAGCTATAACAAGGTGCGTCATTGGGATTCTGGGGCCAATGATGAATAGACGTACGACTAGATTCGTCGAGCAAGGCGGAGAGGCTTTGGTTCGAGGTGGTAAGAGCGTTGGAAGAGCAAAGGGAAAAAGCAGGAGCTGGAGTCCTGCCCAGGTCCATTTGTGGTACTGCCGTGGGTGGATTTGGATTACGACCTTGTTTTTTTCCGTCCAGCACAGGGACACCGGGAACAAGATTATTGGGTCCAGGACGGGTTCCTTCACGGGGAGGAAGGAGAACGGCCGCCATGGACTTCCTGTTGGGTTCCCGTAGGAGGCTCCGCTCTCGCGCTCGTACCCCAACTGCCACTCTGGGTTTCTTGCTCCCGGAAAGAGCTGCCCGACTAAGTGAGAGAACAGTTTGTGGAGCAGTCAAAGAAGTGACGGGCGCATAGAAAAGGATCCTTACCGATTCTGGAACCAGACTTGAACCTGCCTCGCTGTGAGACTAAGTTGGAGAGCTAGGGCTTCCTTCTCAGCCACCGAAGGGTATTCTGTCTTCGCAAACAAGGTCTCCAGCTGTTCGACCTCTTCGAAAGTCCTATTCTTCCTCTTCTGCTTCATCGTGTCTGGCTTCATCGACTTTACTGGGCGAAGGGTTGAAGGAAGGGGCGCTTCGCCAGAGTTGAGAGGATGGGGTGCATGACGGTGTGGGCGAGAGCCTGGGCGGCCTTTGCGGTCCCGTCTTGACAGGTTGGCAGGATCTGTAGCCATTTCTCGTCTCAGCGACGAATACGGTCTAGTTGGCTGGGTGCGAGTAATATGGGGGAGTTGATGGAACTCAAGGCAATATTGTGGGCTACCGGCGCGTGCTATTTTGAGGCTGGGTATACCGAAAAAATGGGGAATGCGACGATATGGCCGAATCCTTCCTCGAGGGACCTATGCCGTGTCTTCCGCTGTTGTAGATAGGAATGGAGCCATGAAACGGGGGAATGGCTAGACGGAGGTGCTGAGGGAGAGACGACCCTGAGGCCTGAATCTCCTCCCACAGGCCCCACCGATGTCTATAGCAAAACAATTCAGTCTAACTTGAAGGGGAACGTATATTTAGCTACCTACAGACCCCATATGTCATAAATGAATGCTAGTTTGACAGATTCAGGGCAACCCGTACGTTTCGCGGGTTCTCGCAAGCACGAGGCGGTGATTCAACCTGGACTGCTCTGATGAGGAATACAAGTTAACGACATCCCGCTCTCCGAATAGCTGGTTCAGTTTCAATGGACGGATGTTATGGACGTAAAGGCACACCCCCAAGGAATGGCTAAGATCTGTATTGAAAACGTTTACTCCTCCCCGAGATTCGAGGAGTCGTTAGAGGGTCGTTTGCCACCGGCATGTGTGCGTAATTCGCGACACGCAAACATTGAATTGGGGTGGAGATGTCACACATGGAGACTGAAAATTAGTCGATGGACGTACGCACGGAGCTCACAGGATGGAGGCTATGAACTCCGACCCCAGCTGTCCCATTCTCTTCACCTTCACCGTCCGAACTGGATGAAATGTTCTCAATTTGGCCATCTGCCGGGTTTCGTCGCTGGTCCCCTTCAATACGCCGCCTTCTTGCTTTGATTTTGGCGATTACTGAGTCCCGATGGATAAGGCGTTTGTGCGTTATCTGAGCGGGGAAGATTTGTCTAAGATATTCGTGCGAATTAATGGGATTGAATCAACTGGCCAAGCAACAACTCACTGGTTCCACCACTTTAGCAAATCCTTCACCTCTACGTATTCGTGCTCGTCCTCGAGGAGATCGATGATGAGGTTGTAGAAGAATTCGGAATCCGTCACCAGGTCCGTGCGGGAAAACACAGCCGATGAGCTCAGGGCAAATCGGACCTGCGCAAGGGTCTCATTGGCCGATTCGCATAGCGCGTGAGGGGCTGCCATACCTGGGTCGCGATGTACGCAATTGACGGTGCAGTGACTTCCATCATGCCATGGATCCTCGCATTACTCGATCTCGTGGCTTTACTCGGTGAGCCGTAGACAGAGCTAGGCGACGTAAAGATATGTTTATACGCCTGAAACGCGGTGTCAGATGGGTGTCTTCATGGGCTAAAGCAGATTTTCGAACCATGACGAGCAAAGAGCTGCGGAATAGCCCTTCCCATGGGTTGTCGGGGTCGTATTCGTAGTGTCGGTACAGAAACCGAGGCCACATGTCTCCTGATGGCACGAGTTGGCCACTGGTGAGGTCACGGCGTATCCTACGATTGCGTTTATTCAGAAGGGTGTGTGTCCTCTGTGACATAGTACGTACTTATCATCATCCCAGTCGAGGTTGACTGGGCACAGCAACTCGCCGGTGCGAACGTGGTGAAATCCTCGATCTGTCTTGATATTTCTTTGAATAGGCGGGATCAGAACTTGGTTGGGAGGAGTGATCCAGTCAACAACGGCCGACTTCAACGACTTAGTGTCGTCGGATCGTGCAGAGGATATTCCTTTGCTGATCTATGGTCAATCTGAGCAGGGTGTACTCTTAGCGACATGTGAAGGCGCGCACCATATCAGCAACATAATTCAGATCTTGCTCAGGCCCGGTGTTGAGCCGTTCCTCAAGGCCAGGAACTATGCTCAACAAATCCCGATAAAGTCGATGCTCCGACAATTCACTGTGCAAGCCGGGCGGTTGAGTACATAGACATGAGGATGGAAGCGAGATATCGGAAGATTGAGCAATACTCACCTCGGGTTTAGGTCTTGCTCCGTGATGCGACCGAGCTCCAACTGCATCGCAGTGCTCAACCCATTGCTGAGAAGCGTATGGACACGGCAGAACGTCCTCATGGCTCTGCCAAAGTGTCTTCCATGACCTACAAGGGGGTCCTGCCGTGCCCTTCCCCAATACCTATATGAGCAAGCACCATCCATCAGGATAAACCGGACACCCACTGCTTCCGTGGAGGGGCCCAGCTCAAGGCTGAGCGTGACGCAATAGGCCTGCGTTTCCGGGATGTCGGAGTATGGAATCCACTGGGTGGGATATTCTCCTTCGTGGAATTGCGAGCTGCCATACGGACGTTCTGTGCGGGGGGTGAAGTGGTTGGTCTTTAGGCGAATGTGGTGTATGCGCCATCGACAATACAGCCGTCGCTTTTATAATACGCTCGATGAGCGAAGGTAAACATGCCATTGGTAGCACAGCCAAAGATACTGGGAGATCGTGGGGCTTCGCCCCTTACTCTGGCCGCAGGTTCTGCTGAACCAACACAACCGTCCAGAAATGTAAAGCTAAGATTGTCAGGCTCAACGATGCAAAGCCTTGCACCCTGAATAAGTTGACATACGGGATAGGGAGGACAAACACGTACTCGTGTACGAAACGCACTTGCTGAAATCGAAATAGCAGCGCCGGGTTCTGGAGTTTTAGTCAAGCGGGGGTGCGAAAGTTAAAAATACGACATAATTCACCTGTCCCGGGTACGTTATTCGCTGTTTCACTCTCGAATCCAGAGCGGCTACAGATGGCAGGCCACGGGAAGTAGAATGCCCATGTTCTTCATGGGGTTGCGATAAAAAGGGATTGCGCTACCGTGACGGTCACGGTCCTAGTCCAAGACCCCCAGTCAAAGTTGATCTGCGGGGAGCTTATTTGTTCATGCTTGGTGACGGGGCCTATAGCCCTGCATTTGCGGTCATGCTTGAGCCAGGGATTGTTGCAGTGACGCTGCTGGGTAATCTATCCGTGTAAGCGGCGCAGGCACCTCTGCTTTATGACAACCCGTGTATGTACTCTCAAGGGAACGGAGAAGGGCGCATGGCAAGCAGAGGCGCCACCACCATAACCAGCCACTGGAGAGCACACGAGAACGGCGGCGTAGCGGTCAATACTAATAGCATACTTATTCAAAGGTTCTCGACAAGGCAATATGTACATGATTCCAGAAAGTGTCCCATAGCTATCTCGAAAATGTCCGCGTCTGAAAAGGGTCGACAATATACCAATTTACAGTTTGAGAGAAAGATCCTTTGAACTTTGAAGTGTGACTCGCAGCCCAGAACACAAGTTCAGCAACATTTCAGCACTGCCCTTCGACATCGCCTAAGCGAAACCGTTTACAGAAGGCCATGCAGAAGGGATGACAGCACACCGACAATATGACTCGCCAGAGCTGGAACTGAAAGAGTAGGGATGATGGGAGGGCGGGGCTGAACTCGGACCTGAGATTCGACGTCGACGTTAGACGAGGCGTAAATATCGTCACGGTCATAATGCGATTCCTCCGTAGCTGGGGCCTGAGCAGAGTGAAAAGGGTTCTCGTCGGCATGAGTGAACTGAGGACCCTGGTGGTGGCCGCCAGTTTGCTGGGGGGGATTAACGAATGGAGAGCCAGGGTACAGCGAGTTGAATTCATCGCGGGATACCGTTTGGCTACGAAGTACTCCGATGGTGAGGAGAGAGCCTGGGGTGCGGCGGAAGGGGCGCGGATCCTCAAAGCACGCACGGCAGCGAGACAAGGTCTGCATGGGGCTCGAGTTGACGATGTCTTCCTCGAAGACACATTGGTGAGGGGGAGGTAACGAATTCAAGAAGGCTTCCCCACGCTTTTCGAAACTGTTTTCCCAGTAGTTCCTCTCTTTGATTATGGCCAAATGAGACATGGCAGAACGGTATCCATTCAGGACATAGTTCCATTCGGCTTGACTACGTGGACCTTCCTCATTGAAATCCGTGGCCGAGAAAGCATGGAGAGTGGATTCTTGACGAGTATGGCGGGCCGACGGGGTCGACTCGTTCTCCTCGTAGATGGTGTCGGGCAACTGACGATTAATGGGGGTTTGATAGCCCGATACGACAGGCGACCGCGTGTTCAGGGCGAACCACGAGAGCCTGCAG
>JANDKE010000192.1:0-33082 GCA_027627275.1 Coprinellus aureogranulatus | reverse complement strand
CGCCACCAGCCGCGGGGAACGACATCTCCGCTGTCCTCGCCTCCGAGCCCGCGCTCGAAGCCGAGTTTAAACACGACGAAGAAGTCATCGAAGCCGGGGAAGACATCATCGACACTCCCGCTGATGAGAAACCTGCACAGAAGGCTGCGGGGAAGCTCGTGGTCGCCGAAGAGATACAGGAAGGCGTTGTCGGTTGGAAACCTATCAAGTTCTTCCTCAAGGCTCTCGGCGGTGACCATGTCACTTTGTTCTTTGCCCTGTGGATTGGGGGGTCAATATTGGAGAATTGCATGCACAGCTTTAATCTGTGGTTCCTGGGCTATTGGAGTGGTCAGTATGAGAACCATGCTCCTGAGGACATTCCCGTCCTAAGGTGAGTTTCGTTTCGTACACATTGGTCTTCGAGGGTTGATCTCGCGGCGACGCAGGTATATCGGGATGTACGGGCTCCTGCTGCTCATCACATTGGTTTTATTCTTGTGCAAAGATGTATGGTATCTCCTAGGGCAGATTAGGGCCTCAAGAGTCAAGGACAATTCATCAGGTTCTATCACAGTCAATCCTTGGGACGACGTTGAGGTGAATCCCGCATTTGATATTCATAACGCAGCTTTTCACTGATTCCATTTTCAGGTGGCTTGACGAGACGCCAATTTCACGCATCATTCAGCGCTTGACCGTCGATATCGACTGCGTCGACGGGCCACTCATGAACGAGCTCGAAGGTCTCCTAATTACATTCCTGATAATGATCGTAGACTTGGCGTCTGCGGTCATCTTCGTTCCTCTTTTCACCCTCCCTGGTCTCTTTATCGCTGCGCTTGGTATGTACATTGGAAGCAAGTACCTCAAGGCGCAGTTGTCTGTGAGGCGAGAAATGAGGTTCGTTCATTCAGCTCTCGAAACCTTCCTTAGGAGACTGATCGAGCGCTCTCCAGTAATGCCAAGGCCCCTATGCTAGCGCATTTCGGGGCTGCAGCTTCAGGTCTTGGTAAGTGTCCTCTTTGGGTACGCTGCATAGAGTCTGAATCAAGTGTTACCAGTATCTCTGCGAGCGTGCGGCGCAGAGTCTGCATACCGAGCCGAATTGAGGAAGCGCCTCGACCAGTACATTCGGATCTCTCGAATGAACTACGACCTAAACCGGTGGATAAACTGTGAGTCTCCGCCCTTCTGAATGCTCTGCGATCTACCAGCTCACTTACCCCCTTGAATTTTATAGTCCGCATCGACGTGCTCGGAGCAATCTTCACCGCATCCCTCGCTACCTACCTCACGTACTTCAGTAATATCAGCGCGGCAAATGTAGGGTTCTCGCTCAACAGGGCAGTCGAGTTCTGCAGTGTCATCCTGTGGTTTGTACGTATTTTCAACATGTTCCAGGTTCAGTGCAATAGGTGAGTTGCAGCTACAGCGATTGCATCGCATTTTTTCTGATGGCGATCGCTAGCTTGGAGAGGATTGTGGCATATACAGAGGTTGAGCAAGAACCCAAGCCGACCGAGCAGGGGAAGCCTCCTGCTGCTTGGCCGACGAGTGGTGATATACGAGTTGAGAACCTAACAGCTCGATACTCCGTAAACGGCCCTGCTGTCCTTCATGGTCTGACCTTCGACATCCGTTCCGGGGAACGCGTCGGAGTGGTCGGGAGGACGGGCAGCGGGAAGAGCAGTCTAACGTTGGCACTACTACGCTGCATCATCGCTGAAGGCGCGGTATACTTCGACGGCATAAATACGAAGGACATCAACCTCGACGCGCTCCGCTCTAAGATTACCATTATCCCCCAGGTCCCTGAACTGCTCAGCGGTACGCTGCGGCATAACCTCGACCCGTTCGACGAGTACGATGACGCGACGCTCAACGATGCCCTCCGCGCCTCTGGACTTTACTCATCCGAAAATGAATCAAGCGAAACCCGTTTCACGTTGGACAGCAACATTGCTAGCGGCGGGTCGAATGTTTCTGTGGGTCAACGCCAGATCATTGCTCTTGCGAGGGCGATTCTCAGGTCCAGCAAACTCTTGATCCTGGATGAAGGTGAGTTGGCTGTGTTTCCACTTGGGCATTTCAAGTGCTCACATACTTTTCGCTTAGCTACTTCTGCGATCGACCACGAGACGGACAATGTTATTCAGAGCACCCTTCGCAAAGAGTTGGGTCCCGATGTCACTGTCCTAACCATCGCGCACCGTCTTCAAACCATTGTTGACGCGGACAGAATTCTCGTGTTGGATGCTGGACACGTTGTGAGTAATCTAGAAAGTAGAAAATGCGACGAAGCTAACATTATCCCAGGTTGAATTCGCGTCGCCTGCAGAACTCCTGGAGAAACCCAGGGGCGTATTCAAAGCTTTGGTTGATGCGAGCGGAGACAAGGAGAAGCTGTACGAGGCTGCGGCCAAAAAGCGTGCCTCTTCGACCTGATTACTTTATTGCTCCTTTTATGTCTTGACTGAACGCCGATCCTTTGCGTGTGTATACTCTCGTAAAATCTTTACAAAACCTTTATTGAATTGACCTTCGGGTCTTCTTCGGAGCCCCTGAAGTTCGCGGCACAATTGGTACCGAAATCGTGCGAGCGCCTAAACGAACTGAAACGTCATGCGCGTGAGTGCATCTCTTTCTCGAACCACAATCATGGCGAGGGATCCCATGAAGCTCAATACCCGCAACATTCCACTGGAGGCCTACGACTCTCTGCGAAAATGGTTCACCCTCGTGTGCAGCCTCGCAATGGTCGTTCTCTTCGTAATCAACGCGCCATTCGGTCGCTTCACGCCCACGGAGCACGCGCGACACCCCATTGAATGGTTTAACTCGCAGGCGTTTATGATCGACGGGATAAAGGGATGGATATTCATGGAGCTCGTCTCACCCATCACTTTTTTCTTCGCCCTCAAGAAATCCCCACTATCATTCTACCACGTCCCACTTCCCGACGCGTTCTCGCCGCAAGGCATTCTGGTCACCCTCTTCCTAATTCACTACCTCAATCGCGCGCTTCTCAGCCCTCTGAGAACTCCTTCAAGATCTAAGACCCATGTCATCGTCACAATCGCAGGGGTGGCGTTCAATTTGTGCAATGGATACTTGATGGGGTCATTCCTCTCGAGCCCGTACGCCCGCATCTACTTGGGCGGGCAGTACGCGTTCGACAGGCCGACATTCCGCATTGGAATTCTGTTATGGGGGATAGGGTTCATCGGAAACGTCGTACACGATGAAATCCTCCTCGACATTCGCCGGAAAGCTCAAATCAAGAAGGAGAAGGACGCCGCAGAGAGGAAGCCAGGAGACAAGCCCGCTCAGGCTGGAGAGCACTACGGAATTCCCCACGGCCTCTTGTACGAATACATCTCGTACCCGAACTACTTCTGCGAGTGGATCGAATGGTTCGGCTTCGCGCTCGCTGCATCGCCCCTTCCCCTTCCCATCGACGAGCAAGCCCTCCGCAACGCGCCGACCCTCTTCGCCGCCGCAGGAATCATCCTCGCTGCCCTCAAGGACACCCTACTTCCTCTCCTCAACCCCATCACTTGGAAGGACATCATCCAGCAACCATCCCAGATGTTTGCGATCACCCTCACCCCTCCCTGGATATTCTTCTTGAACGAGATCTTTACGATGTTGCCGCGGGCCATTAAAGGACATGCGTGGTACAAGGAGCGGTTTGGGGACAGGTATCCGAAGAATAGGAAGGCTATTATTCCCTTCGTATTGTAAAGGACCTTTGACACTGGATGCTTAAGGCTTATTTACGGACCACAGGCAGATTCTTTCACGCACACGCAGATACCCTCCATGTTCATCGCAAGTTCATAGCGTAGATGCACAGCTTGTACGCACCCAATTCACTGACGCTGATGCCGTGTGACAACTTTGTTCGCCCGCATGTCACCCGATTTGTTTGGCAAACATTCTGAGGTTTGCTGGTTGCTTCCGAACAGCCATCTCACCATGACCATGCACCAATGTCTTCAGCTCCCTGAGGTCTTCTGCATTATCTGCAGCTCGCTGGACAAGACGGACCTCTTCCACACGGCGCTCACTTGCCGACGGTTTACAGATACAGCGCTTGACCTTCTGTGGTATGAGCTCACGTCTCTGATTCCGCTCCTATACACGCTTCCGGAGGAGGTACTTGAAACGAATGGCAAGGGCGAGAAGACAGTGAGTCCATATCCATGTCTCCCTTTAAACAATTGGATTTAGATAACATACCGCTGCAGATCGTGGCTCCTCTAAACATTTCAATCATAGAAAGGCTCAGGAATGTGTATGCGCCGCGAATACGCACCTTGCGCCTCCACAGGGTCGATAAACCCGATATACAACCTATCTTTCTCGAGTCTGTCAGCGAACTGGATGTTGGTGTCCTCACACCGAACCTGGAAAGCCTCGATTGGTACTCGGAGTGGCCAGGACAGTTCTACTTTGGCGACACCTTTCCATTCATTCGCTTATTCCTATCACCTGCTCTCAAGTACATTGGAACTCACCTCTGGCCACACAATCACGCCCAGCAAGAAGTGTTCGCCTCTATATCATCCCAGTATCAACATCTAACAGAGCTGCGAGTCAGCTGGGATCTTTACACCACATATACGGACGGAGGTGCTTGTTTAGTATCCGACCTTTGCAAGTTCAATAATCTGCGAAGACTGACTATTCCGAACCTCACACCCGATAGCATGACTTATATGGCCACCCTGCCTGACCTTCACGGCCTGTATCTAACCGACATTGGTCCCGACACCATCCCGGCACCTACTCTCCCTCCCTCTCGGTCATCGTTCAAGGCGCTAAAGGACTTTCGCCTAGTTTCAGAGGAGATAGAAAAGCTTTACGGTATCATACAACGCATCCCCTCATCTGCGCCCCTCCAATTACTTTCGATCAGCCATACGGCGCGAGGCATTCATGATAAATGGGAGGTCGACACAGGAGGGCCACACTACCATGGGCTCATTTCCAGATGGCAGGTGGCAGTCCAAATTGTGCACGACCATTGCAGCCCGGACACACTCTCCTCTATCGAGCTGAAAGACAGCAATTACTTCGACCCAGACGGACTCGCCGACGATTTCCCTAGGCAGCCAGACACTGAAGATCTTCTTGAAGCCATCGATATAACGCCGCTCTTCAAATTCAAGAACTTGAGGACGGTGGAAATCTCGTTCTGCCATGGGTTATGGTTGACGAAGGACGTCTTGCAAGGTATCCCTGGGGCGTGGAAGTCTGTCGTGTTTATGGATCTCAGCACGAACTATCCTCCATACCGGCAGCCCCGTATCAGCCTCGAGGACGTCGTACGTCTTGTCGCGGCTTGCCCAAAGCTTTGGGGCTTGGGTTTGAACTTCGACGCGATGAATAACATGCCCACTCCCGGCAAGCTGCTATTGGAGAAACCCATCAGACGCTTGGTGCACCTGAAGGTTGGGAACTCCCCGATCGTTTCTACTGAGGACGTCACAAGCTTCCTTGGCTTGCATTTCCCAAGGCTGCACAAAATCGAGACTTGGAAGGTGGGGGACTACGGAATTGCGCCGGACTACTCGGAGAAGTGGGCCGAGGTTGGTGAGGGACTCCAGCAGGCGATCATAAACAGGCGTCTGGCTAGGAAGGAGAAGGCTGAAGGAAAAGGGGCTACTAAATAATTGCACTTCCGAATGATCGAGGGGTCAATCTTCATAGTAGTGCGCTGGACTGCACCTACTCGACCTCCTATTAGTATTAGTATCAGAAATCTCATCCACGGGACTCGGAGACACAAGTAGAGTACTCGGGAATGCTTCAATACATGAAAGTAGCTTCAATACATGAAAGTAGCTTGGGGTCTCGATTAGGCAGAATCCTGACTAATAATTTTATGTAATCATTGGTCAGCACCCAAAGTGCCCACGACCGACTTGCCGAGCACTAGCCGACGCAACAGGGGCTGCGCGATGCTCTGCATCTGAATTGTTGCTTGGCCATAAAGAGCATGTAACATGCCTCTTAGTTTTCCAGTAGAGACCATGCTCACGGTAATATTTGACCCATGGATCGCTTCAATTCGCATGGGTGGATACATAACAGGCCAATAACCTGTGAGTATGTGTTGATTGAGCGCCGAAAGACGAGTCCATAGTGCACTGAATCCAAACTGAATCTTCAAGTTAGTGCACCCACGATGAGCATGCAAGTGAGATCCTGCAGCCAAGGCAGGGCATACAATATTTATAAATAGTCCGGGACTCCGAAAGGAAGCATAGCGAGTTCTGATATGGCGGTGAGGACCTGGAATTGACCTGGGAATTGAAGGGAACTAATTTTCCAATGGCTAATGATTGCAAGTAACCCCGACAATCGGTTTGGCATGTACAGAAATTTGTTGGAGATAGTCATGTAGCGAGCGGAGCGTCACACGGTGCAGAGCTATTATAGAGTGCCGAGCGCAGTACTGTGAACTCCCTTAATAATTCCGCTGCAGCACTTCATGACTGGCCCATATTCGAACTTAGATACGTTGATGTGAAACAGACCGCATGTGAACCAAAGGCTTCCCTGGCTAAAAAGCATGATTTTTGCTTCGAGTCAACTACTGAACTCAAAGTAACTTGAAGCGGCAGGCTGGACTGCACGCAACGAAACACACCGCACTTCGAAGGTTTGCCAATTATTTAATTATCATATCAAGCACGGAATTGAATATTGAACAGGAAGACTTAGCCCTGCTCGGTGCTGAACTTAGTAGGACCAGTGAAGACCCAGTGTTCATTCCAGGCGTGAACACAATGTGAACACGTTTGGTACATGCCTGTGACTCTCCCGATCCCGATCCAACAAAATAGGCGCCTATCTCAATTCTCTATGTGTGACCACAATTGGATTACAATTACATACAGAATCGAAGTGAGTGCGATAAGCTGTGATGGGCAATCTCAATGTTGTGTCGTTCAACAAGGTCTGGAGAACTTAAAAGATATGGATGCAGATGCGTGTGCCACGGACCTTACCAGGCGGTCGGAAGCGCCGACAGCAGGGTTTGGGGCGCAGCCCCAACAAACCTGAGGACCGCCGCGAAGCGGCGGCACGAAGGCTTGTATAACAATATGGGAAATGAGGGTTGATAATCACTTCTCCCAGCCGATACTCTTCCATGTCACGTACTTGAACTTGCCGTTGGTTGGCTCCAGATTCGTTAACGAGCGCTCCCTTGATGAAACTGCAGTACCATCCATGAGATTATCACCTCCCCACCAATACTCAACAGCAAATCGTACTCAACTGGTAAAGCGATCCTTTGCTAATGATGATGGTAGGATGGAAAAGTAATCGTCGGTCAACGTCATGCTACCCTAGCCCTGCTGCCGCGAGGTCAGACCATTGAAATTCCGACCAAAGCTTCCGAGGCCTCTATCGAGGCCCGTTCGACCGTGCAGCTCCTCTGATTTTGCCCTAGGGAAGGCCGATACCAAACCAATGAACATAGGTAGGAAATAACGGATGTGTTCGCCTGCAGACGTCTGTGAAGGTGGGTGACTTCAAGTCATGTCACCAGGTACGTCCTTAGTTACAATTGCAACCAAATCGACGGTGTTCAACAGGGTAAGTACTTGTGCCCGCAGGAAGGATTCCAGACTGACACCGCCAATTGGGCAGCACATCTAGACGTTTAATCGAATGGAAGGAATGGAAACGTCAGAAAGACAGATGCGAAAAAAATGCAGCTTGATTGAGAAAGTTAAACAGGATGGGGTGGTCAGTAGTGGGATGGTAAATTAGCAAAACAAAAGATGGAATAGGAATCAGACTCAAAAACACTCTACTTTGGATCGTTCATGAAAGATTCCGTCAATCCAAAATCCCAGTGCTTGAAGCGGCCAACTTCAGAAAGACGGCACTTGTTGAACCCGTCTGGAGCGGCATGATATGTTATCGATAACTTGAAGCCCTTCGAAATGTGGCTTTGTAGATTGTTTTGCAGTCTGGCCTGCGCGGAACCACAGGCTGCATTGCGGGACTCGATAGTTCCACCATAGTAGCACAGTATGGTAAGTTGCTTGAGTTTCACACATGGGTCAATGGTGGGTTTCCTTTTCCTGCGGGAGGTGACCACACGGCAAAGTTCGTGAAGGTGGGCCCCCGCGTCCGCGCATATAAGGGTCAGCACTTCGAGATGCCGGCCGCTTGGTTGAGAAGGCTTGTAGACCAACCCCGACGAGACTAAATCTCGAGGTACCGGAACGACCAGCTCGACTAAGCGGGGGCAAGCGTCCATGATGCCGTCCACATCGTCTAAACTGTACGGACTCGCGAAGAGGGTGAGGTGGGTGATGTTCGCGAACGCGCTTAGCCGTTCAGCCACTAGCGTGACCGAGATGTCGAAGTACAACCGGACGTCAGTCAAGCTAGGAAAAGAAAGGGATTCAAAGGATATTGGATCGGGGCGTGAATGGGTAAATATTGTCATCTCGACGAGATGAGGCAACCCCACTGTCGGTATTCTTCCAGCCAGATGTGCAGCTCGAGCTACCTGAATGGGCGTCGGATACTGAGGTAACCAGAAACCACCTCGACGAAGGGCTAGGCATTCGCGGAGCACCAGCACCAACTCCAGCGGGTCGAAGATTGTAGCCACAAAGAGATGAGTGAGTTGACGGAATGGAAGATGCCTGTGGAATCCACTGACCTGTCGCTACATCGACGCACACGACTTTTTTGAGTTGTGGTAGATTCGGGAGGAACTTCTCATTGTCTATCGTATTGCGGGATGCGAAGACCGACAGCGAAGATACGCGGGGAAATGTCAGGTTGCGGAGAAACGTTGGGAAGCGAGTTCCAGACAAGGACAGTCTCTCGGTGAACGCTAAAGAAGAATGGCACCGCAGAAGAAGTGGGAGAGACACATGAACTGTTGCATCAGCGTCATCGGACTGGTGGTTAACCGTGATAGTAAGTTCCCAGCGTTGAGAATCAAAAACCAGGCGGTTGAGCCGAGCCAAGAGAAGATCAGCGTTCTGCCCTCTGATAATTTGCGATGATTTCATTGGATCCTCGTGAGCGGTAAGGCAGATGCCTCCCCAAATTGACGGCGTTGTGGCGACAGCTGCTTTCCACGCTTTGCACACCAGGGAAAGGATGACTGGAGCGTTCATGACCAGCTGGCTAACGCGCGGCTCGACAGCGACGGTTTGTTCGATACGTGTTGCAGCCAGGAAGTACGAGAAAATGTTGTCCCACAGTTCTGGAGGAAGTCTCCGCCAGCTAGAGCGCAAGGTCAGGCACGCAAAGATTCTGCCCTGCGCCAGTGCTTCAATTGGTCGAAGCCTTTTCGACATGGGGATAGGGGATCTGGTTCGGATCTGATAAGTTCCTGGATGGCGTTCAGCTGTCTCTCGTAGCCATGTAAGGCGACCTCTATGCGTTCCAGAACGCCAGCAGATTGAGGCTGGTAGCATTGGGCGATCCTAAGGACATCCTCAGGTAGTCCGAGCTAGGTTGGACAATGTTTGAGCCGGTTCATGTAGTCCATACGAACCATAGGAGATGCTCACATCGAACAAGCGAAGTTCCTCCATCGCCTTTCAAGCCGGCGGGCCACCGCAATGTAAGGGCAGCTGGTGTGNGTCGANCTGGATNNTAGGGTANCGGGTNGGAAGANNGGGTNGCGATTAGAGTNNAANNTTNCANNCTTGACGCCTTACNNANGGCCCCAAACTCGAACCCGGAACCCTTGTGTTGGAGGAGGAGAAGGGAAAGCCAGAAAACNNNGTCGNACGCCTGCAACATTCAAACAGATCTTATCTTATCTTATCGGCCCAGGCCATTCCAAGCCTGGATCGCTCTACGAAGCNCCCTCTCGNATTCCAACGCCCTTCCCTCCTCCCACCATCCCCACATACCCACAATGGTNAGCANNAACNTCTACCTCNNNANCNCCCCTNCCAACCTNACTTNNTCTCAATCAGTCCCAAACCACCGTNGATATCCCCCAATCCATCAAAGATACCCTGAGGAAGTTCAGGTTCGCGAGGAGGAACGAAGGGAGCGCAGCGCTCATTATCAAGATCAACAAGGCGAAGNTGGTTATGGAGGAGGTGGAGCAGTTTGACAACATCAGTATNGAGGAGCTGGCAGAAGGTGCGTCTGGTCCCCCTCGTTCCTCAATCCGCAGTCGCTGATCACCGCGACACNNCNATCCATTTACGTTCGACGACNGCNCATGACGACGATGNCAGAGTTNCCTGAGAANTCACCTCGTTATGTTGTGCTGTCNTATGAACTGCAGCACAAGGATGGNAGGAANTCGTTCCCGNTGGTTCTGATCAACTGGGCGCCTGTTTCCAGTGAGATCGGGCTCTTGACGTTGCACGCAAGTGCACTGCTGAACTTCCAGAACACNGTGCGTTTTCGAACCGCTACATTCTGCGCACTAATCCGCTNATAATACGTCGTCTTCAGGCGGATGTCAGCAAGGTNATNGAGGTTAGGGATGGCGAGGAGGGCCTGACGAAGGAGATCATCGACGCCAAGCTGCTTCACTCCTAATACNCTCCCTCCGACTCGATGACAATTCTGTATTTGTATAATTCTACTCCTNTGGATACCATGGACTAATGAATAACCATTCAATCTATCCTACCCNAACAGCGCGCGTNCAAGCCAANGAGTCCATGCAGGGTATTANNAGTGTGTCTACNGCCTTTGAGGGCTACAAATANAGGTAGTTCCGCGTNTGTACGATGCCAAAGCGTCCATCGAAATGCAANATAAGTNGTGGTTNGGCGNNANTGTCGAANGGGTCNACGAAGAAGNTCAGTAACTATAGTGAATGCAAACCNAANACGGNNGCCACNAGNACGGANCANANCANNGAGACAGTCCAGCCGCCTCTNANNGANAGTGCCCCTGACGTCGTCTGCGCCTTGACNCTCGACTTCTTGTCNGTGCTCACCGTCCCTGGCGCNTTGTAGACCGTGTTGTCNAGTGGTGATGTCGACACGAACTGCTGGGTCACCGTCTTGCCATCGATATCCGCATGCACNTCGAGNGTCAGCTGGTTNCCTGANGTCTCGAAGACGCCCGCNTAGAACTTGTAACCATCNANAGCAGGCGCAGTCTCGTTGTGCTTGAACTCGACGGTGCCCGAGACAGCGTAGGGGTACTTNGGCACAGCGGCGTCNTACCCGTCGACATAGACNCGGGACGGNGANAGNTCGTCTCGCACGGCAACGACAAGGTTCAGGGAGCGGTANAANGCCTCGTTATCACGGTTGGTGTAGATCTTGGTATACGAGGTGTTCGAGATCATCTCCTGGTTGCTCAGCATCGGGGCGAAGAAGATCTGGTCNTGNTCGACGATGTANTTNGTGCCGTTCCTGTTGTAGANGGNGGGACTGGCACCGTCNCCTTCGTCTACCTCGAACCAGAANTGGGAGATCGACTCGGCACCGGTNACGGGGACGACGAACGGNTAGTTGATNAAGTAGTANCCCAGCTTGTTNGTGATNGGAGAGAGATCCGGGCTNTCAGGAGTCTTCTTNACGGANGGCGAAGACTTGGGNTTGCTCTTGCAGTCCTTATTNGANCCNTATCGGTCACACCAGAACATAGTGACAGTNCGGGATGTGCTTGGGTTGGTNTCAAGCTTCTGGGTNAGCTGCAAGCAATGTNAGTGGGGATAANNNGTATCGCCAAGCGANAGACATACCCTCAGGTTGGCCTTGAACACAAGCTTCTCCCTCTCGACGGCGAGCTGGGCATANGTNACCTTCTCATGCATCAGAGCAATCTCGTCTGTGAGAGTAACGCCGTTCGGGACCACGTCAAGCATCCGTCCCAAGACGTCTCGGCACTCGTTCTGGAAGGTCTCGGCGTCCGACAAAGCGCGCATTGTGCTGTTGCCGTCACTCTCNAAGACGTGAAGATCGGACACCATAGTCTTGTTCTCCGCTGTTACGAGGACATTCTGNGTGGTTCCGTCCAGGTATTCNGTCACNCTGNAGAGGNTGAGTATACGCGAGANGCNAGNNGTNNNAACACGNACATTTTGTTATCGAANTGGGTGGTGGTATCGAAGTCGGTGATGACNGGAACNGTGGANCTGGGGTTGGGAGGCACGAGCTGAGGAAAGTCCGCGCTACGNACTCCACCCATGGTGTGTCCGCANGCGACGAGNTTGATCATATCCTCTCTCGTGAAACCTTGCTTCCTGAAGCTTTCNGTNAGGGTGTTGATGTCGTGCTGTGGTTCNGGNGTTCCNANTCCCCCAGCTTGCCAACTATCAACTCGCCCGCCTCTGAATGGGATGATAGGGCCGCCGCAAGTCGCGACAGCCATAATAGCGCCAGCGGCGATGACATCGGCTCCTGGGTCGAGAGTAAGTGGTGGCTAAGATCCAGAACAGGGCGACGCACTTGATACGAGCTTGTTGGGGAAGAGCTCNAAGTCGGCGGAGGTCTGGTTGAAGCCTAGACCAAAGTTCTGTCGCNACGGGGTNAGCATCCCGTGGGTTCGNAGGNNAGAGTCAACGCACCTCGCCGCGCTCCAGCTCGTACACTAATGACCCATCCATTCCTCCAGTTCCATCGTCNGCATTGTGGGTAGCCATGTCATGGAAAGCCTANGTAAAGTTNAGGAAAGCCTCTNGCACCAAGNANANCATACGCACGAATCGTAGCCATTCCGCGCCTACCGACGCCATGGTAGTTGGTCTCTTTCGACAAGGGTGAACCAAGGCTGAAAGACTTGATCCNTCNGGTCTTCTTCCTTCATATANAAGCTGTTCNAGCGCCTGATATTGTGGTGAAGGCCAGTCNTCGGAGAGAGCGAGTTGCGCGAAAGAGGACAACAANAGNAGCCCAATGGGCAGGATCTGCATTGTAAGCGCTTGAAGTGGTGTGCTTGAAGTAAAGAATGTGGGGTAGTCGTCTCGACTAANTNATATGCAAGCTCGTAGAGAGAAANGGNGAATCTGGGGCGTCCCTNGTGCGATACCAGGCGGTGGAAGGTGGAGGAAAAGGGATGGCTNNGGCNAATGGATGNCANTGTCNGNNNCTTNNNNGCANNNCCNNNCNCNNCCTGCCGTTTCCCACGNCCNNNTANNGCNNGGCAAAGATCATCGCTGTGGNGCGCAANTTGGCGAANTTCTACCACCATCTGAGTCTCGTCTGGCTGCTTTTTGCCTNTGTGGTTTCTCTGCGAGTCAAAGTATCTCCGATGTCAAGCTTTCATCGACAGATCTAGCAGGGCACTGCCTGGCGGCAATGTGAAGGATCGCATATGACGTGAAGGGACTGCGTCAGGGCATGCGGCGNCCTTGCGGTCTTAGAATCGACCTNGNCGGACTATGACCATCNNAGTAATNNCCAAGCAAACGAGGCTCAGGCGTTCATCCGCTNCCTTCCTCTCGCCTCCTCTACCACGACCNTCCCTACCAGCCGTTGTTTTCTTGTTGTCAGGGACTGAAGCAAGTGAGCAAATCGATAACCTTGANACTCCAAGAGCTNCGTTGAGACCNTAACACNAAGGTGNACATNTAACCCTGGAATACCTGGCNGNCTTACTGTATACCCTTCGAGCATCTGAAACGGCCNCTCNCAAGCATAATGGCGGAAATTCGTCTNGCACAGGTACGATCTTACTCTGTATNCCCAGCATCTATATNTCTTCTTTCGCTCACCCATATATCTNTTTAGCTTGGCCTCCCCATGCGTATCACNGAGCTGGTTCAGCGTCTCGACTGTCCAACGAAGCAAGAACAAAGCTCAGTGGATGCACTTCTGCTCGACTACAGGCGCAAGCACGAAGTGATCCGACGACTTCTACAGCCCGAGCTGCAGAGCCGTTCGTCAATGCTGACAGGATTGCTATTNGTTCAGTCCATCTCTCGAACGCGGATCTTGGCCTGCATCAGTCTCCGCGCCACTTGGCGCCGTTTACCCAACGAGATCTGGGATAACATATTCTCCTACTACCTTCAAGCAATACGCTGCGATACCAGTGGCCCGACACATATNGTTGATAGACTCNCCACGAACGCACCTACAACACTTTCACTAGTCTGCAAAGCTTGGAGCTTTGCGGTTGAGGCCACTCCCCACCATATGGAGTGATATTACCATACCAGCTGAAGTTGACAAGCTCACTCGGGAGACCTTGACCAAACCCGGGCTTGTACAACGCCAGGTGCTTTCTAGACTCAACCGATTCTCCTCGCAAGCACAACGGTACTCCATCACCATCTCAGCAGGCGGCACTCCGGATGATACATCCGAGGTCTCGACGAGTAGGATCCCAATCCCCCTCCTACTCCAGTGCCATCCCGCGCTGAACCTAGTGCAGTATCTGTTCTTGTCCGTCCCCGAGTGTGGAATGGGTCTCGGCAACTTGACATTTCCATCGGTGTCCTCTCTCGTCGTGTCTTGCCCACCGAGCATCGCTGGCTCCATAGATGCAATTGTTCTGAGCACCCCCAACATACGAAAAGCCGTCTTTCTGAACATGCTGCGTACTTGTGAACCCTTGATCACCCGCAACGTGCCGTGGCTTCAGCTCACACATCTTTTTATCGGAAAGGCGATTGACCCAGCGGACATGGGGAGGATCCTCCGGCTGTGCACGAATGTTCAACGTGCAGGGTTCTGGCTGGAAGAACATCTATCCAGCTGGTACGGCTATGATCATGAAGAACTCAAGACTGTGGAGCTGTCGAACCTGAAGGAGTTGACGATAATTTGGGGCAAGAACGAGATCTCCCAACGCTCCAGCGGACCGAGCCAGATCCTGGACCGAACGACCCTTCCGAGTCTAGCAGAGTTACGAATATTCAGTGCTATCTCATGGAACTTCGGCGCAGAGGTGTGGAGGCCTTTCCTCAACATCACCCGTCTGACACTGGTTGGACGACCCGGATATCGGCTTGGGGGTAGCTGCGACGTCCATCACATCTTTGATGCATGTCCTTTGGTGGTGGAACTCGTCATTCCCGTGCCCCAGCATATCAAGTACTTCTTCCAGGGATTAGCGTACGATCATGCTAAGCCGAAAGGCCTACACCTCGAAATCTTGGTGCTGCTACTACACGTCAACAACTATTACTACGGGGGATTGGAGGCAGACGACTTGCATAACCTTCTCGCCTCTCGCAGTTACTCGGACAATCCAAGCCACCCGCCACCACCCATTCTCAAGCGATTTATCCTTCGTTGCTTCTCACGTCCAGAAACCGCCAGGGACGTTGAGATAAACCGCATGAGATTGACGCGGGAACAAACACGTCTCTCCGACATAATTTCCCCCTTCGCGGCGAAGGGCATTCAGCTCGCAGTGGAAACTACGTCCGCCATGGAGCTGACATCCTGCCCCATCTCGGAATCCGACTTAAAGCATTGGGACCATGGAATGATGGACTTTCTGTCGAAGGAGGAAAACCATGTTTTCACGACCTCTATGCCTCGACCCGCACCTTCAGCAACCTGAACTATCCTTTATCTTCGGCATCTCATCTCGCCAACTATGTTCATGTGTTATGCAGTCCTAGATCTACTGGATCGCAGGAGACAACAGGTTTGGTAACTTAGAGGATCAACACCTCCGTCTGGCCGATCCGATTGTTACAGAATTGCAAGTACGATGAAAGGGAATATATTATACAGCCTCGTGTTCACAGGAGAGTATGATCCAGTGACTCGGTTAAGCGCTCAAATGCCTTCGACGATTCCTGGATATCGTTCGGTGCGAGGATTCGCCATTTCCTGAGGAACAACAGAAGCTGGACGTTACCTCAAGAGACTAAGGTGCACGGTGGGAAGCTACCAAACTGCTTCTGGAACCAGAGGTAAGAGATCCTTCTCCAATGTTTGACCAGTCTGAGCACTGGCAAGTGGAGACAGTCGATATTCAAGGGCCTGATGCCCGCCGATCTGAAGCGATTTATTATCCCTTATCAGACACCTCACTATCCTTGGTGGCAAACCACTTTGGTTGTCGTCTAGGTCACGCTCGGCTTTAGGGGTTAGCGAAGTCGGCGCTATTGACAAAGGAAGTCTATGTACAGAGCGCCGCAATAGTAGGGGTCATGCGTCGGTATTCAAATGAGTTGGTATACTTCGGTAGTGTGATATATATCTTCTTCAGCGTAACAGGTTTGACCAGGCCCACCTTCAATCCTACAGGCCGCCCTCTGGAGCGTTTGCCAACAATGCAGCCGACTGTGTGCGCACTTTCTCTCTAGCCTTCCTGAGGGACGCAGACGGATGCAGCCGTTTACGCCACAAACTACGCGCTACGGGTTTGAAAGTCTTCTCTATCTCAGCTTTCCGCGACTTGAAGAACGCTTCTGCGAAGGACGACCATCCATTGCATCCATGTAGTTCATCCCATATATCTGGCGGCGGCCACCACGATACATGTCCTTTCTGACTCCCTTCATCTGTCAAACTGAGAGTTAGCCACCGCCATGACGAATGCACACGCAACGCTCACCGATTCCTACTTCGTATTCACCACACATAGCCATAATCTCGTCCAGGTTCAAAACATCATCGACGAGATATCCACCTTCAGACTCTCGCCGTATGAGCCGCTGACCGCTGAGGACTTCTTCACTTGGCTCTCCAGACAGGGCATCCCGGATACCGACATCTTCTGTAGCTAGTCTCCAGATGATGCCCCCCATTTTCACCGCAGCTCGACCTGCAGGGCCTTCCAGTAATATTCTTCTACAGCGGACGTACTCCCGGTAGTCGCTCTCCCCGAACAAGTACTCGCTCTCCATCCGGAATTGAATCAGCTGTGGCGACGATCGAACACTTGCTAAAGGTTGTATTTGTTCTGGACGACGCTTGAACCATGTGCGGAATGGGACGCCTTTATTGGCTAAATACCAGGCGATGGCTAGAGGGCTTGTGCTACGTCCCGAACTTCCTATTCTACAAAGAGCCAGGGCCGTTTCAGCGCTTAGGGCGCCAATACACCACGTAGCTGGCGAGTCGGTCGAAGCAATGTCCAGCCAATAGGCGGCCTCCATCCGCGGAATGAGTTCCGGGGTTGTCCTGCCTTTGACGTTGTCCCAAGCCTCCACCTGGACCACTACTTGACCTTGGAAGAATTTCAGCCGCTTGAACAGCGGAAGGGAAGCAATAGGTGTCGCATTCCATCGAGATAGATCCCAAGAAAATGGTTCTGGGGGGTCGTTGGAAGCGAGACGCTTTGCGAAGTGGATAATAGCCTGCCCTTCACTCGAAGCCCAGAATTGGCCGGTAGCTTGACTTCCAACCAATCTAGGGGCGTGTGCCGGTGTCTGTAGCTCGTCGTTTCTTGGAAGACGAGAATGAGAGCGAAGGGTTTCCGGAGGGGTTGTGAACCCCAGGAAATGGTATGCATGTACGCTGACCCATGAGACGTCGGTTTCGATCTCTTCGATCTCTCCATCTTCCATGCTACAAGTATCGCTGCTGACATCGTGAGCATCGCCATCGATCGGGCCACTGCTGGGCTGAGAGCTCCATTCATCCAAAGCGTCACGATGGCATAGACTCTGTCGGCACTCCGGGTACCCCTGTGACTCAGGCCCAGGTTCTGCTGGGGTTGGATCTTCTGCGGACGGCTCGGGTTGGAGACCATAATAAACTCTCCACCAGAGGAGCTCGCCTTCCACCGTAGTTCCTCTCAGGTTTGCCCGAACCTTGGCCCTGTGCAAGAGCTGTTCGTCGTCAGGTGGACCCCAGTATCGGCATAAGTCCCACTCGTTGTACAAGCTACTGTAACGCGCTTGCTTTCTCCCAAACTGCCCCTTCTCGTGGAACAGCCCTTCGAGTTCTTCATCTCTTGCTATGCGCCTCTTGAACGTATTGCGCATGCCCCTTTCCCACACATAGAACTTGGCTTCGGGACGAGTTGTAGGCGGGTTTTCAGCCCGCGCCTCGCGCTCCTGCTTCATCTCAGGTGTTTCCATCTGGAGCAGCAATTGCTCCTTTGCATTAGCGTCTGCGAAGAACTGTTCCCAGTTCCTTTCCCATTCTCTCAGCTCCTTCCGCTTCTCGTACGGTGCGGTTCCTGGCTTCATTGAGCTGAGAACTTCGGGTTCGGGGAGGGAGAACATCAGCAAATCCAGTTCTTCCATTGAGTCGCCTGGTATGTCGGAAACGACCAGAGCAGGATTGAAATCCGACTGGGGCAAGTGTGTGGTCGCCCAGATGGCATTAGGTGGAGGCCTGTAGCGCGCAAAGACCGGGTATTTCTTCACGATAGCCTCCTCTCTCCTTCCCCATGCATACCAGATGGGTACTCCACAATCCACCAGCCAGTCAATTGAGACCATTTCCTCCGGTTTTTCGGGTATCTCGATGAAAAGGCCAATACGTTCCACTGATCCATCGAATTTGGCAATACAGGTGTTTCTCAAACTCGAGACGAAGTTAGGGTGAATGACGGCACCACCCTTCCTTGGCTTGGTTAAATCGACGTGGGTTGACTTAGCATGGATACCACTCTGTGTCGAAATCTGGGCGGAGCGTGTCATGGGTCCATGCATCCCAGGGCCGGGGTGCGATATAGTGAGGGGTGCCGTTCTTTCGCGCTTCTTATTCTCTTGATACGGAACCAGGATAAGCTCCACCCAGGAACGTGGGGCCCAGACGCTCGATGCCAGGCCGAAAGTTTGGACTTGATTGACAATGGCCTCATTCACCGCAATAGCGTAAGACAGGCACCCAAACCAAACTCCAAACAATGAATGCGCCAAGGATATGTCGCGGTACAGATGTGTTTTGCGCCCAATGTATGCCTTGGATTCGACATTTCTATCCACTCGAGCGCACGGATAAGGCATAGAGCGGACAGCAGCAGCTCCCGAGTCCTTCAGAAGTAGATGGGTGGCGTCGACCATGGCATCCTGTAGTTGCTGCCACTGACCCCACAAACGCGGGTCGGGGTGCGGTCCAAGCTCCGCGCTGTCGAGAACGTCGGGGTAGCGCAGAAGTGGATATAGGGGAGGGGCAGACAAATCCGGTTGAAGGGGAATGAATGCCAGGTATGAAGAAGATTTTGACCACCACTGCGGGCGTTGATATCGCTCCATTTCGTAGTCGTGTATGGAATTGAGAGCAGCGTTGGCCGCGTTGAAGGCGCAAGGAAGCTTGACGTTGGGTCTGCAACAAGTTGGGGAGTAGTAGGTTTTCCCCTCGAGTTGGTAAAGCCACCCAGGACCCAGTTTGCGCTTCGCGTGGGCCAAGGCGTCACACCGAGTACCGGCGTCTGTGAAGGGTTGCTTTATTGCCCGATCCAGCCATAGAGGCGGTATGTTGGGAGCAGAGAAGAGTGGCCGGTCACTCTCCATGGCCTAAACTCATTATTTATTTTAGTCAGAGACTGCTCGAGTGAAGGGTTCGACGTGACTCACTCTCGCCCTACTGAAGCCCAGAACTGTTCCCGTGGCGAACTGCACCACCAATAAATTGGGCAGGGAACCAGCACTCAAGGTGGACTGTCCGCTTATAGTATGTAATAGCAATCGGACAGAAGTACGACCCAGGGGTGATGAACAACCTCTCCCCCGTTTATGTTTCCCTGATGATTGTCGATTGGGGTCAAGTCATAAATGTTGTGACGCACACCTCTCGTGAGGACTCGGAGTCGTTTAGCATCCCGCTCCCCGGATCAGTCGAGCCTGGAGCCCGCCGATTTAGAGCGATCCACAGCCCCCTGACCTCCATCTGTCTCTCGATGCATGCAGCAAACTCGAGGACCGACACTAGCCCGTATTCAAGCTTCAAAGACTGCCTCCTGCTTCATCGCCTCGACCGACTCGGATTTGAACTTGATTACCATGACTGACCTTCTGTGTAGCTTTCATTATCTTTGAGTGCAAGGGTTCGAACTTGAACAGCTGTATAACCAGTTCATGCATGTACTATACTTACCGACGTTCAATCATCCGACCTGCATTGCTAATCACGATTGTATTCATTGTAATCCACCTTCGCGCTCTAGGTAGCACCTGGCGCTCTACGCTTGAAGTAATGGGTGTGGACTAGAGGAGAAAGACTTGAAGCTGACTGGGCGACCGAACGGCAGATTCCTCGCCATTTCGCACGGTCGATGATAACCGAACCGTGGGTGAGGTCACTTGCTAGTGGGTTTGTCGGATACAGTCGGACCCGCCCTTCTTGGTTTACTACTGCACGTTCTCATCGACTGAGGCTTTGGGGTAACCCGTTCTTCCTTCCAAGGCCATCTTCCAGAGCGGCGCGGACAGCGACATTTGTATCTCGTATCCAACGCCAGCGGACGTTTAGGATCGGCGGTAAAGTTTTGCTTGCGAAGCACAGATGGAAGCCTATCGACTTGGCGAGGTGCGTATTGTGACCATTTCGAACGTACGCCCCGTTTAACAAACGAATTACCTGCTGCTAGCTGGGGTTACCCAAGCATATCGGCAAGATCGCAGCATCTCTCAATTCTCTTTCTCAGATGGACTTGCAGCAAGTGGCAACGGTGTTCCTCGATTCTCAACGCAAATGGGAGGTCCTTCAAAAGCTCTTGCAGTCGGAGATGCAAACCCGCTCCCCGATGCTTGATGGGTTGAAGAAAGCAGAAACAGTCGCGCGACTGAGGATGCAGGTGTGCTTGAGTATCAAAGCGTCCTGGCGCAAATTGCCCCTTGAGCTGTGGGACCGGATCTTCGTGTCCTATTTGGATGCTACGCGCAACGGACTTCGCGGAAAGAGCTTCCAGGAGATCAACAGGATGGCGACTAGGGCTCCCGGAACTTTATCCCTTGTGTGCAAATTCTGGCAAGCACTCACACACGTTGTCCCTTCCATCTGGAAAGATGTGACAATACCGGCAGTGGAGCCCCCCTTAGACAAGCCATTACCAATCATCGTCACTGGGAATATTGAACGTATATTCACCAGATTGAATCGTATCGCTGCAAACCCGCATTCTTTGTCTCTCACCATCTCAGTTCCTGTGTCCAAAGTTCCGACAGACTCAGGCGAAGATTCCGATGAAGGGAGCGAAGACTCGGAAGTGCGGCGAGCCCCATCGAACAAAGAAACTGGCATGAATGAAGGAATACCCATCCATGCTCTCTTACAGTGCCACCCCGCTGTGCGTTTCGCCGAGCGGGTCTGTCTCGACATTCCTGCCTCCCGAAGGGAGACCATCCTACATTTAGGGACATTGGAGTTTTGTGCCAGTTCATCGGTGATCATCATCGGGTCCCAGATATTTCCTGCTGGTGCGACCTCAGCTCAGACTTTTCGAGCGGTCAAGAAGCTGTCTTGATCGATGCCACCAACTTGGGACATTCCATCCTATATTCCATGGGCACAACTCACGCATCTTTTATGGGGGAAGGCTATTAGGTCTACTGAGGACTTCTAGTCATGTGCTCGGCTTGTGTGGCTTCATTAAATTCACGGGATGCTTTCTTCGTGGAAAGACCACCCCCGAAGAGTCCACCGGTCATTAAGGTTTATAGCGTCAACCCGTACTCCCAGCAGCAGCAAAGTAATCCCTCAATTCGCTCAGCTTCGCCTTCCCTCTATGTATTATTAGCCCCATCCAGCCTCCAGTCTCCATCTACTCGTTATGCCCACTTCCTCCAGGCTCCTTCAATGTAAGCATACTGATTCACTACAGTATATTGGACTCGTTACTTCTGGCTCTCTGCGAGCAACCCGCAGTGTTATGTATGGAATTGCCCTGTCCTAAGCCCCATGAATTGGATTTGTCTTCTGTCACCCACGGTTTGAAGTATGAAGGAGAGTGTGCCACCATGATGAAGCTTAGAACGGGATATGAAGTACATAGAGGATCAGCAAGCTGCATACAGTAAGCAGTTCGCATTGAGCAACAGGATTCAGTAAGAGGTGGTTTGAAAACTGCACGCCGGGAGAATATATAATAATAAAATGGCAGACCCGAGAGCATAATTCAAGAGATCAGCATGAGTAGCACTGTAAAACATAGTATGTCAGCGAAACAACGTCAGATCCAACCTGCAGGAGGGGACTTCATTGGTCGCGGCAAGCTCATGTTTCTCCGGTGACCTGAGCCAGACCATGACGGCGGTGTTGGCGGCAGCTGGAGAACGGACCCCGGGGCGGGGTCCGACATCGCGTTATCCTTCACCTCCCTGGTCGAGTTCGATGAACCCTGCCTCAGCAATTCAGGCGCAGGCAATGATGCCGCGCTCGACCGATATTCCGTTTCAACGCGCTCTAGCAATGTGTGCAAGGTGTACACAGACGCACGAAGCGACTGGATCGAACTCGCCGAAGGTCCACTCCCGCGGATGTGAGCTCTGGGAGCGTGCAGCCGCATGCGTGCGATCTCGTCTACACACATGCGATGGAGATTATCCAAGTTGAGGTAAGCGGATTCGTCTCTGAGCTCGATCAGACTTTCAAGGCGTGCGTCTTGGGAGGCTTGGTGGAGCACAGAGCGGGGAATAATATCCGGGTTTTCCGGGGTTGGTGTGCTGGAGCGGAGGTAGGCCAAGATGTGGGCATATCTGGAATGGAAACGAGACGGAGAACAATAGTTAAATTTCGGAAAGTTGGGGTCGATACATGCTCAACTTACGGAGCACTGGGCCTGTCCAGGAATAGGTGAAGGCTGTAGGAGATTTGAGGAAGGAGGCCTTGGGAAATCAGATGTCTCCTGTAAACCGCGAGGTCGTCGCTACTGTTATCCTCGTCAGGCGTGGAATAGACCGAAGACGTAGTCGAGTCGAACGCTCGTTGTCGTGCGATCAAAGAGCTGACGTATTTCGAAAGATGCGATGGCCGAGAGGTTATTGTTTCGATGGTGGTGCGATAGGTCTGTGTACACGTTTCGAGTGTCACAATGACCTTGGACGTGTCGACGGGAAACGAGGGGAATTCGGACACGAGGATTGGCTTGAAGGGAGGGGGTGGCGATGGGGGTATACTGGAAGGAAGTGGTGGCACGATGTCACGATCTTCGGAGCTTGGGACAGACCTAATCTTGAGCGAAGGCCGCAGCAAAGGTGACCGCGGAACGGGAACAGGAACAGGTGTATTCATTGAGGCAGGCACTGCGGTGGCCAATCGAGGTGTGCGCGGCTTGCTACTCTCTGAGCTGGTCCTCGAGAGGATAGCCTCTTCGTCAGACTCAGGCAGTGGAAGGGGTGGCAAAGGGGGACTGAAGGACTCTCCAACGGATTCAAGGGGGACGATCGTTCTTGAAATAGAGGCTTTCTTTTTCTTCCTCAAGGATCCCGACCTCTGTGGACTGTCACTTGGCTGTGAGCTGGAGCGGGACGCCATGTCCCGGAGAGCCTCGTTGGGGGTTCGCACAACGGTAGCGCCGGCGCCAAGGACACCAGTCCTCTGCGCCGCCGAGTCGACTCCTCGAGCGAACTTGGGCTCCGAAATGCGAACGGGCTTGGAGGAGGCGTGCGCAGGNGAAGAGGTGGGCAGAGAGTTCGTGCTACGTGACAGCCAGTGCATTGTTGTTGTCAAAGAGGGCCTTTTAGCACCAGGTGAAGATGGGAAAGCNGGCGAGGAGGGAACAGAGACGACGGTNGCNTGTGATGACGGCCTGCCAAAATCCGTTGGAGATGATATAGCATCCATGGACGCGCTNGCTGTGGGCAAAGTATGCTGCCTCGTTGAAGGCNGCATGGAGGTGATCGAAGANGAGGACAAGGGNCAATGNCCCTGAGGCAAAGGTCAAATAAAANGAACATTGAGAACAATAACATTCACCTTATTGTCCCCGCTATCNCCCCTGAGTCTTGTACTACTGTGAGTTTGACGCGCCCGACGACAGTCACGTGCTTCACCNCTTTCTCCCTGTCATGGAACCGACAACAAGATTCCAGCAGTCTCTGCCGTATCTCCTGCTGCCCGTCTCAGGAGCCTTATCCGCACTTCAATCAGCCAAAGGCTGTGTCCAATCNCCACNCATTCCGGGNGATTCAAATTTATGCTCCTCGTGTGGCGCATACCTGCATGCCGGCACCAGTCAATCTCGCCTCAAACGACGAAAGAAATCTCGTGTCCTCCAAACAACATGCCTGGTCTGTGACCACGTCCACACAGTTCCCCTAGAACTCTATTCCACAAAACCATCTGTTCATATTCCCTCCGCGGGGCCCAACGTTGGGGTCAACATTCCGTCGAACGAACGTCCAGCAGCGATGGCCANTGCAGCACATAACGATGGTCCTCGTGAAAAGGGCGAGCACTTGACAACACNNCCATCAAATACTCAAACATCTCGAAGCTCCGCGGCGGCGGGAAAGTCGTCCCAAGCACGATCGAAAAAGAAGNCNGGCTTGCAGGCGATGCTTGCAAGAAATCGTGAACAGGAAGAGAGGCGGGCGGAGAACAGGGCGAGCCAGGGTGATTTGGCCGCGTTCCTNAACGGACTTTGAGTTTCACGCTTCGTATATGTCATTAATGTCGATACCGAATGTTATGAACGCCCTTCCACACTAGTTGTTACCGGTTCGGGGCCCAAAGATCGTACAATTCCTTGTCTGCTGGAGTGAAGCATGACAGCAGNGCTGGGTCCGCGCGAACTATAACCTGGCGTCCACATGNGGGCGTNCCGGACGAGAATACGTTGCGATATGGCATGGAACCATCCAGCCGGATGTTGTTAATCCTGGTCGATTGAGACAGNGTGGATGTGGGGGACTCGTTCGCGTTTGCGGACTAGACGGTGCGAATAAGGANAACAAAGAGGTCGACCAAATGCGGAGACATACCGCTGGCCTGGGAGGCGGAGTCCTGGATCCTATGGTCGCGTCTCCNGTGTGCGTAGACATGGTGTCCCTATACCCGAGAGGACCTCCAGATGGTCGAGAGNCAAGGCGTGAAGCAGCACTACAAGTGTGTGACTTATCTCGTGATGCGGTCACGTCGTGAAGTCATTTGGCCCCTTTGTCAATTCAGGCACTCGGCCGTCTAGCTTCGACCACAACCTCTGCAAGTTCAGCTGCGTTCCGTCCCCATGAACATCTTCAGGAGTCGTNTGTAACTCAGCTGCATTCTACTGNTTNCCATGTTGACCACGACCGATCATTTGCACAGTTATCGGCAAAGTCTGGCGTGCGTCAAATAAGCTCTTNGGTAGGGTGGAGTAACTCACAGGCGCTCANAGAGGACCCAAACGCAGCTGAGGTGGTGAANATCTCATCGGGTGGGTTGGAGTATCAAACATTCNGGGCATCCGTGCTGATTGTNNCNAAGGTCAATTGTATCTGGTTCGTGCAGGCGTCCTTCGCAGCAATAGGGAATGCATGTGAGTTCGCGTCCCCACTTCACCTCATCAAGGGCTCATTTTCTTTTCCNAGATACAATGAGGCCATGGCAACAATACGTCGCGTCCCGTCTGTTGAGCACAANTTCCAGCTTGTAATCACGCGCGTTTACGAGGACGAAGATCAGGAGCTGTTAGAAGATGACGAAGAAAGTGCGCCGTCTTATCATGTTGTCCTTNACCTTCATCTAACCTCTTTCCCCTGACAAGCGGACGAGGAGCGCGTCTTCCTGATTGGCGAAGAGCTTGAATTCAGGGCCACTCANAGCCAAGACGGCGACCCNGCCTTCATCTGGCGGGACCTGCANGGGGATGTGGANGAGCTCTTCGAGTTTGTTTGTCCTGATACAAACGAGCCCACTCGCGCTTTCTTTGAAACGTGCATGTACCGTGCTATGTATGAGCGCAAGTACAGGCGCAGTGCAGACTCAGCTTCTGAAGCCACCTTGGACGAGTTCCAATACCGGTACGAAGCACTCGNCTACCACTAAATATNTGGGGATCTAGCTGACGATCCTCNATAGCGCTGGGGCCAAAACAGCGGTCCAACAGAGGAACAAGGTTNCNCCTCCTGCAACNAAGGCATCCCCCTCGAGCCAGGTTCAGGCTATGCCTTCGGCTGAAGAACCGACACTGCCGTCCCAAGCCAATATGCCTGGTCAGACCTCCACAGGGCGCGAGAGTCTCGGNCTCACNCCAATNGCTCTGCCCAACTCTGAAAGTATNTTATCCCTCGAGGCTCAACTTTTCCGATGGGACAAACACATTGAGGAGTTCCAAAACGATGGCATCGTCAATGCGCAGATCCTTAAATCGAATGACTCGCCTTATACNTACTGGCTCTGCGCATCTACCTCTGCTGGGCCGCTACTCTGTCACCGATTCTCTAGCGAGATGAACCAACGGTTTTCGTCCAAGATGAANACATTGACGTGGAATAACATTCCGGAGGGNGCACGGGAAGGCGATAGTTGGCTCTTCATGTTTAACGACGAGGAAGACTACCACAATTTTGTCCACACATTCTCCAGATGCATGTGGGAGTCTATGAACCAGATTCCGTGGGGAAAGATNAAGGTAATGTGCATCTTGTAGATTTTGCTTCATGCTTATTCGNNCAACAGGCCGATGAGCAAGACTACGTTATGAGAGCAGCGAATGACGAGGACGTAGANATGAGGGACGTNGAAGACGAGTCAGACGACGAGGACGAGGTTGTTTCAGCTTTAGACCCCGATGAAGGTAGATCTACAGACCTCTTTACTGTTGCANTGCTAACCGCTCTTTNCCACACAGAACCTAGTGACGAGGAGGAGGAAGAATACCCTTCCGATGAGGATGAACCTAGGATGCCGCTCGGTGACAAGGGCGACCGCAACTCTCANTTAACTGTAGGCTACAAGNGGGACAGNTCGTTCGTTGTCCGAGGCAGCAACATTGGCGTCTTTAGCCACACCACCGATAAAAACGACCCTATCAAATACTATGCAACTATCAGCAANGTNGCTACGCCCAAGGGCAAGGAGTTCAAGCCGAAGCACGTCATGCTGCATGACCAGGACACTAAGATGGTGCTTATGAACCCGGAGAACCCNAATTCCCTCTTCAGTATGGACATCGAGCGAGGCAAAGTCGTGGAGGAGTGGAAGGTGCACGATGATATCCCTGTGCTCAACATAACACCGGAAAACAAGTTTGCGCCCACAACGCGAGAGCAGACCTTGGTCGGGGCTTCGGGCAACGCCATCTTCCGCATCGACCCTCGTGTTTCGGGCACGAAACTNGTGGATAGNCAATACAAACAGTACGTGAGCAAGAACAAGTTCTCTGGAGTAGTCACAACCGCCGCCGGAAAGCTTGCTGTGGCGAGCGAGAAGGGTGATATCCGGCTTTTCGATTCCATTGGAAAGAACGCCAAGACTGCTTTGCCACCGCTCGGGGATCCCATTATCGGCATCGACGTTACCGCTGACGGTCGATGGGTTGTGGCAACGACGAAGACGTACCTNTTGCTCATTGACACACTCATTGGCGAGGGGCGGTACAGCGGGCAGCTTGGGTTCGATCGGAGTTTNCCCGCGAATGCAAAGCCAATNCCAAAGAGGCTGCAACTCAAGCCGGAGCACGTTGCGTATATGGGGCATAACGTATCGTTNACGCCAGCNAAGTCAGTGATCTATACCTGGCACATTATNAAACTATCAGGGCTGACTCTTCNTGCAATTAGGTTCAATCAAGGAGAAGGGCAAACGGAGAACGCGATAGTGACGTCTACNGGGCCTTTCGTCGTTGCTTGGGANTTTGGCAAGGTAAAGAAAGGATTCAACGACAAGTACGAGATCAAAAAGTATGAGGACCATGTCGTTCAAGACAACTTCAGGTTTGGCGACGATAAAGAAATCGTGAGTGCTGACCTGGCAGAAATGATGTCCCGCACTTTGAAAGCTGACTTACGGTTCCGCCAGATCGTCGCCTTGAATAACAACGTACTCGGTGTCAACAAGAAGAATCTAAAACGGCCAACTCGGCAGTCTCTCGCTGCGCCAATGACCCACAGCAGGTCAGGTATTGTCAACTCCCCGTACTGATAATGTAGTGAGCAGTCCCTTAGCCTCAACGTCCATATCTCTGTATCAGCGCCTCGTCTCGTGCCCTCCATGTAAGCTATTAGTCCCCAAATGGTATCCTGCAATAAAACGAGTGGGTATTTTGCTGCGGCGAAGATCCACCTTGTGTCTAAGGTATTGTTCAATCGGTCTTGATACGCTCAGCGAAGACACCGAGTCATGACTCTGTTCTCGAGTGCGATACGGAAGTTTTGGACTTTTCTTGAGGCGGTAATATCGAATGTGCCTTGTGGTACTGTGCATCCCGATGGTCGACGTATCTCCCTACGCCAAGATGCCATGCTATACGCGGTATCATGAGGGTAAAGCCGAGGAGAACTGTGGTCCATAGCATCGGACTCCAGTCCCAGAAAGCCCACCGCTGCTCTCCAAGCGCCCAAAAGGTGACATAGAGGTGAAAGATATCGCCGAGTAGCAGGGGTGTCAAGAGAGCGAATACAATCTTCTCCTGAAGGGCGGGACTACCGCGGAGGTGCTTGCGGACCGCTGTGAGCACGAATGCGTTCACTAGGCCCAGAAGGGCGCATACGTGCGCGAGCTGAAGAGTTGTCACTAGCGTGGGCCGGGGCAACACCTCATAGGGTTCCATTCCCGTTGGCCATGGGGCCTGCGCATTATGCGTCTGCAGGTGCATCAGCGACGGAGCCGGAGGGCAGAGGACTTTCCGCACTGTTGTTGGATCGCTATCGGAAGAGTTTGGGTGAGCAACGACTGTCGGACAAAACGATATGGGGTACGCACGCGCACGCTCCGAGAAAGCCTATGATTGTGAGGAAGGGCTCGTAGGCAGCGAAGCAAAAGTAGTAGAAGTCGGGGATTGGGGAAGAGGACGGTGACATTGGGGAATATTTGAGAAAGGGGCTTCGGCTAAGGCTTATGTAGTGACGCCGGCCCTAATGATGACGAAGCTTTATCAACCTTTCGAGCCGTTGCCGCGGCTCTTCATCTTACAATCACGGCCTCTCAACCAAGACCTGTCTGCGCAATCTTTCGCGGGCTGGTCTAATGGCGAGGACCAAGAGCAACATATGCAGGATATAATGCTCTCCTTCGAATATCTCTACCGAAAGGGCGCTTCGCTTCTTCCAGACATACCCATTGCTCAATACAAAAATTTCTCCTCATCACCCGGTGGGCTGGCCACCAAGCCCGGCTGCTCTGTGTGCGCAGTCNGACCCCAATCGCCCTAGCCTTCTAACGCCGAATACTCCCTACAGCACAACACCGAACGTTCTGGTGCGAGACGATGATTCGGAGAGTGCCTGGTTTCTGACGTACGTTCATTGTCCGAAATACACAGCACTCACTTGCCGTATTATGGCCAGGATTGTATAGACATGAACGTGTGGCAGTTGGGGGCGCTTTCCCCAGGGATCACTATTTTTCGCAGTCTCGTCAAATGAGCGGCATCGTCGATGATNCCCATACCATAGACGTGGTGCACCTTGACTTCGAGCTTCTTCAACACCAGACTCAACTTGCCGCGTTGGAGTTTGGAAATGCTCCTCACTAGCTACTAGACGCCTTCTGGGGGTGAACACCGGACCTTCAAGGCTTCTAGTCCATCGATCTATCAGGCACACCATATCTTCATTAAAGCTGCACTATCACCTCACTTTCCCCATACTGGTAGCACCGACAGGTGAAGGTACTGCGGATTTCTCGCTGACGTCTCTCGATGACTGACTGCACATAGAATGGCGTTTGGCTTTTCGAGATGGCTCAGATGGGCGGGCNNAACGTCTGGCACCACTCACCGTCAATATTTTNACCGGCTGAGTCCCATAGCATCTTCATAGTAAGTCATATACACTTTATCGGCTCTCACCAGGTCGTCTAGGAGTGTCTAACCCCTCCNCATACCTCTCTTTCAATGCCATATTGCACTCAANATCCGATCACCTCCATGAATCCAATCCAAGACGCCCGTACTTAACTCGTGCGTCATTGAGTCATCGCATTGAGTGTTCTTGGGCCGTTAAATATCTATTGCCATTCACACAAACGTTTTGCTTCTGCGATGCTTCCTTACGTTTGCTTCGGCGAACTATCCTTACTTTCTCAGGATGGCCAATGCGTAGCACTGCGCAGTGTGTGGCCACTTACGTCCACGCGGAAGCGGCTGTTTTGCACCCTAAGAAGGCCTTGAATCAAGATCTAGAATCAAGGGAGTGCACGAAATATCCTTCGAGTCACCCACTCGCTCACTCGCCGCATTAATATTGATATGCTGCACCAGCCCGACCACGTGGGTCCAAAGGATCTCGCATTCGTCTTCGCTCAGTGTCCCGTGGNGATGGTGAATGGCAGTGCCTTTGAGCACCGACCCACCCTATCGCTCTCCCGCCTACTTGGTCTCATTGTCGGTGACGGTCATGGCGCGCAATCGGTGCCTGACTTTTCGAAGCCTGGAATTTTGCCTCGCCCATCGCCATCGATCGGGCGCACGCCTGCGCACTCTCAGCGAAGAACGCATGAAATGCTTCGAACTAGCGCAGTGTAATCTGATGCGCGACATTTTGGACGAATGTCCTCCGCATGAGGAACTCGAAGAAGGCCGAGACGTGTCAATGCTTCTGCCACGATGTCGGGAAGGGAGAACAAATAGGCTACTACGCCTCGACAGAATTGCCTGCGCAGTGGGAATGTTCCGACACAAAATGAATGGCGAAAGATGAGGAAGATGTTGCAGCTAGGCCACGAGGCAAGCGTGCTAGGGGCCGATGAAGGTGAGTTCATAGAAATGAAATGCNTGGGACATTATATTGACGAAACTGTCATGCGGCCCAAAGTATAAAGTAGGTCCCTTCGGCTAATGTCGAGTTGCAGGTCGTTCATACNCAATACCACATGCTGGTCAAACTCTCTGAGTTGGACGTGAGTTGCGGCATGTTATCCCCGTCGGAGTNCANGAGCCCTGGACCAGAACCCGAGGAATTGTTTTCGGAAGGCGTTGTAATGGTAGTCGCCGAAGAAGAAGAACCCGACGATGATGACGCCTCCGAGGTTGACCGTATACTGGCGAGCATGGCAGCTGGGCGTAGCTTAGCTGTTGGAAGCAACGAAACCGAAGCAAGCAGTAACAGCACGGCCAATNAACAATCCCTTCAAATACACAAAAGTCTTGGAATGGGCAGCACGGTTGGACTGACCGGGGAACAAAGAATGCGTTTTGANGTCGCAAGGTAAGCAGTGTCGTTGCCATTCACCTTTGTCTGATTTAATCCCGTGCGCTGTAGTCTTCTGGTAGACGCATGCTCGAGTCTCATCGCGGCACGACGCAACGGAGAAGAGGGCGAGATCGTCGACACAGCTACCGGCGTACCGGTAAGTCTGACGAGCGTCGTTCGTTTCTTGCTATTCGGTCTGTTCATTGTCGTTCTTGGCTCGTCTTGCTTAGGCAAACATCCTCAATGCCATGCATACGTATAGACCCACAGGTCCTCTGGAAGCTATTTTATACGACGACCGAAAAAGCAAAACTGAACAGGCCTGGGGGGAGCTCGAAGAATATGTTGGTGCACTGGTGATGTGGGTGGAAAGGACACGCTCAGCAACATTTGTCCCATTAAAGGGGCTGCTGAACAGTCCAGCAACGACTCCTCAGGTTTCGATTTTCTCTACCACGCCGTCGGAGTGCTTTTCTGAGACCGATGCTGGGGTGGTAGCACATATCGCACACAGAGAGGACAAGATCACAAGACAACTCAAGTCTATCCAGTCTCGCCGGGAACGGTGTAGTTCTCTGAGGCTAGCGCTTGATAGAAGATGGCGCGTGTACGACGCCAACAGGCGTGCTGAGCGCCAAAGCGTCTGTACACTCGGAGAAAAGCAAGAAGAAGCAAGGGTCTTGAAAGAGGTCAGTGTACAACTTCAATCTCTTATTAGGTTTTCGGCTCACACATTCACAGTCGACTCTGGAAAGGCTCGCCAGACTCGAATCTGCCCACGTTAGGCAGATCGCTGAAATCGACGCCGTAAGATGGCACATCTGTGAAGAGCAGTCCCGTAACAACAACTCGGACAATAGCAGCCGAGATGGCGGTGAACACCTTGAGCCCCTCCGGACCTCGTTCAAGTCTGCGAAGGGCACGCAGTTTTTCAGGCTGGGTTTGCGGGACTTGGAATTGGAGGTAGAGGACAAAATTAGGAATGCCATTGAGTTGTCCTGTGCTAGTCAAAGAAACACCGAGTTAGATCGTACACTGGAGCTTGTGGAAGGGAGGATCGTGCAGGTTGTAAAGGTGCTTCGCGGGCTTGGCCACCCAGTATGATGGTGATACGATTTGGTTCATTCACTTTACGAGACGCTAGGTAGGGTCCGCACTCTCGATTTTTGTAGACTACTTCGTTCGACTGCAAAAGCAACATGCAACACCTATATTGGATCCACGGTCGCTAGGCGCCTAGGTTTAGCGCCCATCTAGGGGCCAAAGCATCAAATCACCGGTGCCACTTCTCGTTGAGAACGACCAAGAGTCTTGTCTAGTGCCTTGCCCAACCAAAAGGCCAAAGGTCTGTCATTTAGGCAGGAGTAACAGAGTACAGAATATAGAAAGATGACAGTCTACCTGCATGTGAATATATGACAATATTCACCAGTCTCCACCCCGCCGAGCTCGACGTGCACCTCATCCAAGTTGTATATTGTCCGGCGCCTCATACCGACTGAATATATGCTGAATTTTCGGATCGCCCGACGAGAAGAAGGGGAAAAAGGAAAAGCTTGAGTAGGGGTGAGAGAGTCCATGATGACTGAGTACTGATGCGTTATTACTGAAAAAGCGAACCTCGGGGTGCTGATAGCCCTGAAAGGAGCATGAGTGTGACACGGGTAATGGTATAGAATCGCCAGGACCTTCTATGCACAGTGAGAGTAGTAGGCAATTGTGTCATGACTTGTCGGGCGTGGTGGGTGGGGGATTGACCGGGGGGAAGTGTGGGCAATGGCGAAAAGCAAAGGGTACAGTCCTCCTAACGGTGGAGTTCGAGTGATGGCAGGTAGGCACGCAGCCAGGGAATGAATATGAACACAGCCTAGGTAGAAGAGGGAAGACCCCGACCAAATACTATATACAAAGAAAGGCAGGCGATAGAGGGTCCATCTCGGACAAGGCTAGGCAGTGGTATGGAAGGAGCAGTGGTACTAAAACGAGCGTGGTATG
>JANDKE010001919.1:0-11923 GCA_027627275.1 Coprinellus aureogranulatus | reverse complement strand
ATATCTGTCAGAACGGAAATATGAAATGAATTATAGGAGGAGGCACACCTAGAGCACCTTATCCGCGTTGAGACGCTCGATCATGAAGCTCACAGTCTGGAAGAAGCATCCGGATCTGGGGGAACACTTCGCGTCGTCGGTTTGCTGGTTGGGTAGCTGGGGACGCCACGGAAGGTCTGGTTAACCTCGTATAATTTGAGCTGGAGGGAGAGGGGAGTCAGTAATGTAGTTCTCAAAGAATGAAGGGCGGATATCCAGGCGTACCGCAGTCAACTGGACGTGTTCACCTCAAAACTCCACCTTTACAACGCGTCCCACCCCTACAATCCGGCATTCCTCCCAGCGTCACCGCCGAGCCGTCTTGCCTGTCACAGCCTCAAATCCGTCTCGTTGGGTGATCGCGTGTAGACGGACGAGTTCGAGAGCAGAAGGGACACTGTGGAAATCGAAGGTGGAAGGAGGAAAGCAAACCGAAGAATAGGGGCGTTGATCCAGCGGTCCGGCCTTCGGGTTTCTCCGCAGTGATCTGATCATTCTGTGGGCCGTCCGCACCGTGCTACCAACGCTGTGTTTCTTCCTTCCTTCTGCTCACCATCGTCTGTTCCACCATCCGCCTACGTATTCTCTGCACACACAATCTCTGTGTCTGGATCGCTCTGTCGAAATCCCACTTTCTGTCGAAGTAACTTGTGTCGATTCTCGTCGACGCTGTGGTGTCTCATGCCAGGCTGTCTTTTCCTGCCACTCAGCGCGGATGAATGGCTTGGCTTGGCGGTTTGTATATGGCTCATGGAGGAAGCCAGCACCATGGATGTGCAACTTCTCGATGGTATTCTTCCAGTCCTGGTCTTGACCCCTTCACTTACTGCACAACGTTGTACAGTCATCGTCGGTGTGCATTTGCCCCGCATTCAATTGGACATACCAATTCCCTTCCGGCTCCTGCTCAGATTCGCATTGCCTCGTAATCAAGGTAATTCCAACGTCTCGGTGTTTCACTCTCGCTAGAAGTTCTCACATCTTCATCTCGAGGATGAGGATACTAACAGCGGTCTCCTCTCTCCCGGTTCAATATCGGTTCTCATTTCAGAACTCGACCACCGAAGCTAGGGCTCTCCTGCACTCAAAAATCACGGTACTAGATGCACTGCCAATACTTACGCTGAACAGCGTTCCGTATTTCGCACTACCCGTCGATCGTTTCCCCCTACACGCACATACTGCGCATGAGTACGAGCCATCCACTCGCATCCGCGTACGGGAACTGGGAACCATCTATGGCTGTCTTACGCACAGCTCTTGGAGGACGTCTAGCTCTTCTTGTTGGATGTTGCGGGTGGGTGTCGCTGCTGCGTCGTCAACTTGCGCGCCGTGATACCAGTATACGTAGACCTGCTATTAGGCCGCGTTGCGGCTGTTCAATAATCTATCTCGACGGTCTGATTCGTTGCGACGATTCATCTTATTTTCCTCGAACATTGGCTCGATTTCGAACCACTTGCGAGTTCGTTTCGTTGGGACGTCTTCGCGTCCGCGCCTTATTCGTTCCCTTGGGGTGTTCCGAGTCCTCAATGTATCGCCGACCGTAACGAAATCGGAAGGATCAGTGAGGGGAGTGCCTCCAATCTCAAGGCGAAGGATCCGAGACGTTCTGCGGTATCGCTTCAAGCAACTTGGAGTACGTCCTTGACTTCACCCATCTCGCTTTTGGGAAAGGGAACTTAGCTCTGATTTATCTGAGGTGATGGGCTTATCTCGCCTGGTCGTCTAGGTAGACAACATACGCAGTGCATCTCCGTCATACGGATTTCGAGCCCCTGGTGTTCAGCATCGTGATTCGTAAAATGCATTCGTGTCGCGGATCCTCATGCGTATGATCCAGCCTTTCCTTTTCTACGGCCAAGCGATATCGTTCCCAAGACGAGTTGCATCTGGGTTGACTGGACTGGATCACTTCGGAGTCAACGCCCTGGTACTAGGCCTCCCACATTCCGATAATCTCAAGAACGATATCGCTTCACGGCTTCCCCAAGGCCAGCGCTTTGAGTGCATCCCCTCTGATTTTGTTTCTAACTGCCATCACCCTACCATACAACTCTGCACAAATGGGTATTTACGCCGCGTTATACCTCCCACCTAGATGGACTTTCAATCCTCGCACTATGACCTCGAAGGTCCAGGACTGTTCGCGTCCGGGACTGCGTTCACATGGGGCGGTTTCTCGTTGTGGTGCAGATGGTGTTTTCCCTGTCGTAAGTCATGAGCACCAACATCAACAGAGTATTACTGGGTGCACATGTGCTTACAGCGGTCGCTGGGCGGCCATCCTTGTCCTTGAAGTGCGATTGAACCAACTGCGTGCCTTTGTGGAACGTGACCGTGATATGTGCCCCTTCGTTCGGATTAAAACCACCCTTGTGAAGGCCTCGCCTGGATGAAAGACCAATCAGTATCGCCATTTCAGTATGCATGGAACCATGAGATGAAAAAAGCTACTTACACGACATCGGCTTTCGTATATCCATTCTCCTTCCGGTCCATATGGGCTTGGATTTTCTGCCGATGCCAGTTTTCGACATCCTTGTACTGCTGTTCGGTATGTCCAGGCCCGAGCATCGTCCGGATGTCCTCTTTCGCTTTGTTACTGAACTTGATCGCGTCCCGTTTCGGTTTCTGGTGTCGGCCTCTCCCACGAGCCGCTAGGTCATCGTCACGGTATTGGAGAGCCTCGAGAAGCTCAGATGCCCGTGGATAGACTACGGTTCTCTCTTCTAGGTCTCGCAGAGATAGAGACTCGATATCGATGCTTCTCTCGTACGGCGGCGAACTGTCGAGTTCTTGGGCTCGCTCGAGGAGCTCGTCGCCATTGCTGGTTGTGCTTCTCCTAGAAAAATTGCGCCGAACGGTGAGAGGGTTATTCGTTTGCACATCCCATGAATTCGCTTACAGTACCGGGTACGCAAAACTGAGATTGACGAAAACAAGACCGGTGACGACCAAAAAGACATTCCTGGGTGAAAAGAATCGCATCGCTTTCGACAAAGGCGACAGGTGACCAGCACGGGCGTATGCGGGGAGGCAGAGTGAGTCGAGAGTGACTTGGATGAGCGGACCAGCCGTAAGGATTCACAACAGGACAGGCCTCCTTTTATACCTACATACATAGGTACTTCTCCCCATTACTTAAACCTGGCGAACTCCGGCTTCCTGCCTCCACCAGTCGCATGCTTTGCACGGGCGCTCTGGTGTGACAACTGATGGATCATGGAGGCACTCTGTTTGTGTGTACAATGTACACCGCAGATGGAAGAAGCGAATGTCGATCCTGAGCGCTCTCTTCCGTGCGCCAGATTGATCGATGAGTTCAAAAATGACCAATTCGATCGATTTGTATCGTCGAGAAAGAGGGTGTCGTGCATAGAGGTAAGCATTGGATTTCAGTGTCTTCACGAGTGGTAACTGACTATGACTGTTCCTTCGATATACTAGCAAACTCGGAGAGGGGAAGAAAGTCTGGTCATATGCATCGTATTACGAATCGAATCCAGGTTCATCGTGCCGTAGCTTTTAGGGTCAATTGACCCATAGCGCACTTGCAGGTCTGTTTGCGGCACGCCGTATTACTCCTTGCAATGCGAGGACCCCCTGCTGACATGGAGTTTTGGAAGACGTTCGAGATCACGAAAGGATACAGCAGATACTGTTACAAGAATGATATCGCATGATTCCGTGTAGTTGCCCTTGAGATTGACTCAGAGAGGGTCAGAGGTGGCACATCCAGTGCCGCAGAGAGGTACAGGGCGATCTCTATGGGGAGTTGGAGTTCATCGTTAGGATTCGCAACCGAAGCTAGCACATGGAGATGTTTCTGTTCATATGACGCATACCGAAGTCCTAGCAAGAGAAGCAACACCACTGCCATTGGCGTAGTTCCCATTGTACTGTTTTCGTCCAGAGTGAGCACAGTTTGAAATCAACGTTATATTCGGTATGTTTGTATGTGTGAGTGCCGGATTCGCGCGCGTATTATACACAAACGCACACAGCTCGGGGAACACGGCGGTCATTCCTTGCCATGCTTGGCCACCTACTAGAGTCCACTGAACGGCCTGAGCGCTGCCACCTCGCGGATGAATACGCTCTGGATCACCGAGGTCCCCTGGTCTGCGCCAACACCCGTTTCTAACGCACTACCGAACTTCGTCTCCACCCACCTTAGACTGCTTGCCACTGGGAAGAAGGGATCAAATATCTAGGATGCTTCTGCGGTAGGAGTCCGGAGGACATGAATTAGGGCACCGGATAGTCTACCAAGGCGTTTCAATAGATCGTAATATCCTCGTTCAATTTCGAGATCCGGTCTCGTCGACGGGGTTTGATTGAGATTCTGGAAACCGAGGGTGAAGGGAGGAAACGAACCGAAGAATAGGGGCGTTGAACATTGACCCGGACCGGACCGGGTCTCGGATTTCTCCGAAGTGGTCCGTGCTTGCTTCCTTCTCATCGCTTTTCTTCCTCCCTCCATGATTGCCTGCTTGACTGTCTATCGATCCTCCGTTTCGCCCAGGAATACTCAATGGAGAATGATCTCCGTCGACCTTCGACCTTTATCTTCGGTGGTCACTCGCAGTCCTTGACGAATGGAGCTGGCTTGGCGCTTTGTGGCATGGATCCTGGGCGATCTCAACGTCGTGGATTCCTCGGTCTAGAGGCTATCATAGTCTCGCTCTCGTTCTCTTCTCGAGGACTTCGTTGCGCACCGCTGTGACCGTAGTCGCCTTCGAGAGCTCAACATGACTGCATTCGTCGCTTGGGTGTCTGACCTGGCGCGTAAACTTGTCTCTCCAAACACGCGCCCTTTGCGCTGTGGTACTACTAGGTTTCTGCCTCTTCCAGGAGTTACTCTGGCTATGCCCCCCAGTACTGTGCCTTGGGGCACGGTGACGAGCGCAAAAGGATTGCCGAAATCTACCCCAGTCGGTCAACACAGCAAGTCTGCGATGGTGGACCAATCTGACAGGCTCCTTGTATCTCTCTTGAGCTCCTTGAAGGCGAATTGCGCGTGGTTTTTGTGTTTGGATGTGGTTCGTCCACTCAATGAGCCATCGGCGAGAGACCTTTACGCTGCGATGGTCCGCCCCCTTCCCCTCACTGGGTCGTGCCATACTTCGTCAAAACGAAATTCGGACTCTCCCCAGGGATCTTGGTGTTCGGAGAGCCGTTTCCATTGCGAAATCAAATTGTCTCCTTCGACCGGCAATCTCAAAGCGGTCTGCTGGAGGTCTTTGACACATGCACGCATCCATTCTCCTCGCCGACCCACTTCTCTCTGTTGTTAGAGGGCTGCTCCTAGTAGCGTCTATTGGGGGCGCCTGGTAGACGCACCTTTTCTAAGGCGTACATGCCATAGCCTCAGCCCGAAGAACTCTAATCTTTTGGGCGCAGCAGAAAGGTTCGTCACAGTATCTCTGCATGCTACACAAAACCTTTCTCTGATATCACTGGTGCGCTATATCTCTCAAAATCAGTCTAACGCTCTCGGTTTCTCCAGTCTTGCACTGACAACTATGGCCTACTACTAAGTCTCCCCTCTCAGAGTCTCGCGCCACAGTCTCCGTTCTCATTCGGGACTTGGACAATTCTGCTACTTCTGGGGCTCCGTTCACGAATCTACCAGCGTGCTCAAAGAGTTACGGCTCTCGATTTCTCGGAAGACGTTGTTTTCTCTGTACTACGTCTCATCGACGCTGGACGCCCAAACTCAAAGCAGACCGCTACGCGCTCGGATCCCACCCAGGTTACTCACGCGCATCCTTGTGTCACCCCAGCCATTAGACGATGTCTAACCCTTTATTGCACACTCGGCTGTGACGGATTCAGCCAATTGGAAGCGACTTAGCACCTGACAGTAGACCTTGAGACGATTGTACCATTCTCCTACCTTGAACGTCTGGCTACTGGAATACCTCAAATTCGGACTCTTCCCGGGTTTATTCGAACGCCTTTGCAATAGCGGATGATTTTTTCCCGGTAAATCTTTCGAATTCTCAACGCGTTTGCGGTCGTAACTAAACTAGAAGGACAGTGGAATGGCTCCCAGTTTCTGGGTGAAGCTGGTATACGGATGCCTTTCCATTACCGAAATTCCTCACCGGGGCTCATTCCGAAGCACCATTCCTCTCTCTTTGGGACAGGTAAGTATCCAACTAATTTGACGTCTTGGACAAACCTCACCCAATCTTTAGTTCGCCGTCCATGTCGACGACGTATGCCGTGCTTGGCATACCGAAACAGCGAAATCGAGCTGTCTGGAACCCTGAGCCAATGCTTCCGTCCCTCAGCGACCGCGGACGTCTATGTAGCTTGTGCCTACATAGAAGGAGATATGTCGCGGCTCCTCACACATAGCGAGACTTTCCCGTTCCACACCCGAACGATATTCATTCCGCATAGGAGCGACCGTTACATCTGCAAATTTCGGGTTGCTTCTGACTACCTTCAGATTCACGCGCTGGTCAGTCGTCCACATTCCCCTGATTTCGAGAACTATATCGTTTCATGAATTACTCAAGCCATCGTTTTGGATTCAATCCTTCCAATTCATTCAACACGACCACTCTATTACACAATACACATTCGCTGTAAGCCACTCCTCCAGAACATCTACCCTGAACACATATTCACCCGTCGCACTACGGCTTCGGAGATCCAGGTGCGTTTGCGTTCGGGATTTCGTTCACGTGAGGCGGTTTTTCGTCGTGGTGGAGATGATGTTTGCCCTGTCAGAAGTCATGAGCACCAAGGTTGACGAAGTAGAGGACGTAGATGTGCTTACAGCGGTCGCCGGTCGGCCATCCTTGTCTATGAACTGCGACTGAACCAACTGCGTGCCTTTGTGGAACGTCGCCGTAATGTGACCTCCCTCGTTCGCGTTGAACCCGCCTTTATGAAGCCCTCGCCTGAATGCAACAGAAGGAAAAGAACGGTCAGTATCAACAACATGCATGGAGTATGAACGAATACTGACGTGACATCGGCTTTCGTGTATCCATGTTGGTCCATGTGAGCCTGAATCTTCTGCCTATGCCAGTTCTTGACGTCCTTGTACTGCTGTCTGGTGTGACCAGCCGGGAGCATGTTACGGATATCCTCTTTGGACTTGTTACTGAACTTGATCGCCTTCCGTTTGGGCTTTTGGTGCCGGGGTCTCGTACGAGCTTCTAAGTCAGCATACTGGAAAGCCTCTAGGATCTCGGACGCTCTTTGGTAAACTGCGGGACTCTCTTCCAAATCTCGGAGAGACAGAGGCTCGGCATCGATCACAACATCTCTCTCGAACAACAGATTGTCGAACTCTTGGGTCCGTTCAAGGAGTTCGCTTTCGCCGGCTGCGCCCCTCCTAGACGTACGCAATCGAAAGGTAAGCAGACATTCGTTCGCAAGACCCTCGAGAGGTACTTACAGCACCGGGTACGCAGAAGTGAAATTGACGAAAACAAGAGTGGTGACGGCCAAAAAGACGTTTTTGGGTGAAAAGAATCGCATGACTTTGACAGAGTTGACAGGTGACCAGCACGAGCGTACACGGGAGGTAGAGTGAGTCGAGAGTGAGTTGGATGAGCGGACCAGCCGTAAGGATTCAGAACAAGACAGGTCTCCTTTTATACCTGGATTATCGCGCAACATACTCCTGCTCCATTCAACCCGGCGAAATCCGCCTTCTTGCCGCCGTCACTTCCATGCTTTCACGAGCGCCCCAGCCTGACAGATGATAGATGCGTCCTGCTTGCGTGGGCGAGTACACAGCATATCGAAGCGAATGACAATCCCGAACACTCCGTACGAGCGCCAGATTGATCGATGCGGACCGAATCGATTGATTCTTATCTTGACGAAACAGAGAACCACACAGCTTTTGTGTTCTTGAATCTCTCGCAATTGCTCATAACAGGCCGCACTCCCCCGAGCGTAAGACCGTAACCTTCGCTCCACTTCTCATCCACATCATATTCTCTCAGTCTACCCTCCTCAACTTAAATCTCTCTCTTCACCACTAGTCGTCGCGCCCACGCTCACCAAATGGCATCGTATCCCGAGGAGCCACTCAACCTCTCCGCTGCAGATGGCTATGGCTATTATCCGGCGAACATAGACCAAACGCTAAACGGAGAAAAATATCGCGTTATTCGGAAGCTCGGGTGGGGAACCAGGTCTTCAACCTGGCTTGTCCGTGAATCCGATGGGAAAGAAGGCGATCTTTGGGCGGTGCAGATTTTCACAGCAGCTTCATCGAAAGATGTGGCGAAACGACTCCTCCCTATTCTCGAGAACGACGAATTGGAATTCCAAGAGTGGAACTCGTTCCCCGGCGTTGTGGCCAACTTCTGGGAGAAGAGCGCCCATGGCGAACACCTTTGCCTCGCCATGAATCCGTATGGCTTGCCGTTAGCCAGCGTTCTACGCGAAGCTATTGACACCGGACGAGCTGGTCTCCCGGTTCACGTTGTCCAGTATGCAACTAACGAGGTCCTCAAGGCTCTCGACAATTTACACAAGGAGGGTGTCATGCATGGAGGTAAGACCCCGATCTCAGCGTCCCCATGCGTCGGAATATAACGATTCCATAGGAGTCAAGCTAGAGAACCTCGTGTTTTGGCCAGTTAATGACGACCTGCCGCAATACCTTCGTGATAACCCTCCAGCCGACGCTCTGATGATCGATGACCTTCCCGTCGTCCGGTCTCAACCCCTGGATAACTACAAGGTTGAATGGAATGCACCAATGAGCCAGGTGGCGAACTGGATGATTCTCCTCGCCGGATATGGCCACAGTACGTCTCGCTTTTGCATTCACTCGGCCGTAAGCTGATACATGTATCAACGCCTCGTAGTTCAAGTGTCTCCGTTCGCGCCTGAACCTGGTGTAGACTATAGCTCAGCACCTGAGACACTAAGAACGAACCCGACATGTGGACCTCAAACGGATATCTGGATGCTTGGGTGTCTTGTAAGGATCTGCTCCTGTCGATAAGGTCACCACTGACTGTCTTCCGTTCGGTTCAGGTCTTCGAGCTCCTGAACTGGAAAATCGTCTTCTTTACCTTCTANCNATACAAGAAGCCTGACGAAACTCGACAAGATNGGGAANTNNTTGAAGGATACCGCGCAGGATCAATCCTTGGAGAAGAAGCTGAAAGATACATTGACGGAAAAGGAGGCGCATGCAGCGTATCTGTTCGTTCGAAAATGCTTCGCAATCGATCCAGATGCTAGGCCTTCGGCGGAAGATCTGCAAGGCGACGCTTGGGTGAAGGACGGAGCAAACTGTTCTTGTTGCTACGACTGATATTGCAGTGACTGCTGCCCCCAGCTACCGTATATATAACACTTCCTGCCCTCTATCCTTGTAAACTCAGGTCTGGCCAGATACATGTGGCCGCAAATCCAATCCAAGTTCAATCGTGCCTTGGCTTGAGTCACATTCAGATTGATGGAAGCCTGAGTGCACTCACAGGCTTGTTCGGCGCGCACTCTGTTTTGTTGTTCTCGGAATATGGTTTAATACGAGGACCTCCTGTCAACATGGAAATTCGGACGTCCTCCGAGGTCACAAACGTATACAGCAATTACTGTAGAGTTTCCCGAAGGATCGGGAAATGCTACACGAAACCTCTCGCAAGACCCCGGGAAGCTGCCCTTGACGTTAGAGAGTATCACAGATATGTCATACCCAGTGCCACAGGGCGATACGAGGCGATCGGGGCAACTGAGCACATCGGAGCTCGCACGGGGACAATTTGCAATTGTCCTATGGAAGTGACACATGCCAACGTCGTGGCAAGAGGGGGTCGAGACAGTTCCATTGTCCAGTCTCAGTCCAGATGGAGCTCAGTTTGGGATCGACCGATCATCGACGTGATATTCAGTAGAGAAACGTGCAAAAATCAGATTCTCCTGCGCGCACGAATGTACACACCTCGGCGATTCCGGCTTGGGTCCCTAGCCTTTTTCTGGCTTGCGAGTTGCTTGCGAGCATTGCCGAGTTCCATCACCTGGGAGATGAATGCGCTCTCTTGCCCGAGATCCCCTGGTTCACGCCAACAGCTGTAGGGACGCATGGCCAACCTTTTTCTGCAGCCGCCTATACAGGAATGCTTCTGTGATAGGACAAGGATTGTAGCTCCGGAGAGTTCTACTCGGCCGTTTCCCTAGATAGTCATTGGGCGCGCCTCTCACCCCCACACTCAGTCAATGGGATAGCACACTTTTACCGAGTCACTGAGGCGTTCAAAGTGATGAACAGTGTCTCCACTTCGCCGGAAAGTCTCTAGAGATCGCGCAGATCTACGAATAAAACTTTCAGGACCCCGCAAGGTGAAGTGCGAAGCGCCTATCCCCCAACGGCGCTAGACGACACTCTCCAATTCCAAGTCCCCTCGCCCATCCTCAATCGCAACAGCTAGAGTTCAGACTAGGCTCTCCCTGAAGAAACGGCTTGGCTGCATCTATGGCAATCTAGGAGGTTGCCGCCAGATACAAAGCAGCCAATACTCCTCTAGTCGATCGAGCCATCTCGGAGACGGTGAGCAAAGGAGGGAGTAGTCAAGGGACCCACGAGGTCTCACCTGTAATACTGAGCCACTCTCCGGGCATGAACAGAGAGAAAGTGCAGAGACCGCTCAAGTCGAATACTGAACTGGGAGCCCACATGAAGGTACCTCGGAGCAAGCCAGCGTCTACGCGTCGCTTGTAGCGATGCTTGGACGGGAATTGAGGGTGCAAAACAGCTCGCAAGTCAACAGAGGTGCCAGAGTTAGGCGACCGAACGAGACAGCCACATGTCCATGAAGTCGGGATCGCGTCGATCACGACATAACGGTGAGCCGAGGACGAGAAGATTGTCGGTAAAGACTCAAGAGAGCGCGTCGAACGGACGTAGCTGAATACGCAATCAGTAGAACCTAGCGTTCAGCAAGACAATCAGAGCTCATGAAAGGCGTAGACTAACGAGTAACTAGGATATGCTCTCACCTTATGCTCTTCATCCTGGTGCCATTGTCGTGGTTTGAGGCCAGGATGGTTGTCTTGGCTCATGACGAAAGCGACGTCAACGATGCGCGTGTTTGGTTCGGAAGCCCACGGCCCTCCAGTCACGCACAGCTCGTCAGAACGACACAGCCTCTCAACCAGTGTTTTCAAGACCGTCGGTCTGACCTAGGTCGGACCAAGGTCGGACCAAATGAACGGGACGGTCTGACCTTGGTCTAAATGGTCCCGCGGTCCAGTCCTGTTCTGAGGCCAGTTTGGTCGTTTGGGTCTATGTTAACGATAGATAGAGGAGTGCGTACAGGTATTATACATGGAATAGGGTGTTGCTAGAATGTACAGTATTGTTCTATAGTAGGTGGTCTGCCGTTACAAATGGATACACTATTGGAGAAGATAGGGAACAGAATAGGGCTAGTTGAGGAACGAGTTGGCGACGATCCTGGAGACGGTTTCAATAAGTCGGGTGGTGGTGTTGAGGCGGTCGACAATATCGGCCTGCTGACGCTTGAGCTCGTTCAATAAGTTGGCGACGTCCTCAGTTCGGAGATGGCCAGGTGAGATGAGGAGTGCGTATGGTTTTTGGGCTTGCTCTGCAGTCGGGAGGGGATTGGTTGAGGTGCGTCGGCGAAGGCGAAGTATGGGACGTGCTTCTGGCACCGGACTTGGTGCGAGAGGCTCTGGCGTTTGCGCGCGTTTTACGCGTTTCGCCTAGCGTAGACTATGAGCATGCTACTGCGTGAACGTACTCGAGAGGACTACTCACGGGGTGACACTGCGCAGGCGGCTCTAGCTCAATCTCCGTCGGATCAGAGGTAGGAACACCTCGTCATATTCATATTTCATGGTGCTTGGTAGTGATAGTATTGGGCGGGAT
>JANDKE010001918.1:0-11928 GCA_027627275.1 Coprinellus aureogranulatus | reverse complement strand
AGTTTGCTGCTGCTGGAGGGCGAAAATTGTCAGTACGACGTCCATCACGGCGAGCGCCAGGGTTGAGAAGCGGCGTCAATTGAGAACACCAACGAGAAAGCCGCTGGAAATGGTGAGCTCACCTCATTTTGGAGTCTTGACGACGTGGAGGAGGATGAGGGGAACGTCGGCAACGGTGACCAGAATGTTTGGCCGTGGCAAACCCTAAACGATAAACTATGCAGCTCCTAAACTCCGACTCGGCAGACCTGCCGAGCCCTAACCCCAAAGTCTGCCCCTATTGCCCCAAACGGCGAACTATTTCGTCATCGTTCTTGACGACGACCACGACCCCCTCAACGTCGTTCACCACGACGAGCTCGCCGCTTGCTCTTGAATTCTACACGTTTCAGGGGCCCGGCTCTATGACCCCAATTCTGTTATCTGGGCTGTGCGCTGGCTTGTATGAACCCTGCTCCACCATGACACTGGTCTGCGGATGATTTCATTGGGCTCCATGGCGGCGTCGTGGAAGTGGTATTTGAACTTGGGAGGGCGTCGGGTAGACTCCCATCTCAACCCCCACAACACCTTACCTCGAACTTGAACCAACCTCTTCGCTATGCCTTCGAAATCAACACACGACTTCACTGGAAACGACGTCTCGTCCAGACAGAGCGTTCATGTGTTTAACCCTGCTGGGTACACGACGCCTCAGGACTACCCTGAGACGCAGTCGCAGACATCCTCGACAGTCGCCTTCGAAGCGTTGAACACGCCTCCAAAGAGGAGTAACTCGAAGCGGAGAGGGCTGCTTAAGAAACGTACGTCTTGCCTTCACTCGTGCTGGAGATGACGCTGACTGTCTGCTCGTGTTTAGTCGCTCGACCTTTCCACAAGAAGCACGATGACTCTGGCCCTACGATGAGCGAGGGAGAAGCTCGCGCCCTTGTGTCAGATACTGGCGCTCTGAGCCGGTACCCTGACGTTGGACCTGCACCAGGCCATACAGGTGTCGTGCTGCCTGTCGAGTCCATGAAGAAGGACGAAGCACGTCGGCAGCGGAGACGCAGTCCTTTGGCTTACGACTGTAAGTTCCCACTTGCTCGTATGCGCGTCGTTATGTGGTATTAACGCTCATTACAGCAACGCCGCCTCAGTATTCCGCCTAAATGTTTTCGTCGAAGGTCAGCTTGTTGAAGCAGCTTTCATCAACTCTCAAATAGACCACATTTGTGAAACAACCTTTGGTTTCTTGTCATTCCTATCCTTCCATGGCTAGTACTATACTTCATCGATACCCTATAGACTTCAGGAACCATCGCATGCGCTTTGTTCTTCATTTTCAAATTGGACACTGTTATCGCTTCATGTTCCACTTGCACTGCTTGTACTAATCTAGGCACATCATAATCCGACATTTCCCCAATCTCATCCCCCCACCACGCCAGCATGGTAGTGAACTAACACTACCGTGCGTAACAGGACCTCCTCAAAACACCGCGCCTCTGCAGCTCTCCTTAGTCGAAGCGGGAACACCCAGCGCCTTCACCGCCCTCTCGAGATGACCCATCCACCACCAGACATCCGAGGGTTCTGCCGCAAATGCTGGTCTGAAGCGGCTTCCTCCACAGCCCTACGTTCGTCGTACACGAGCAGACTGTACCGTGGAGGAGTCGTTATCCTGAACGATGGCGTTGGAATCAGGGTACGTCACCCATATACGATTCCATCGGTGGGACACCTCACAGACTCGCTTCATAGGTAACTGAGAAACCTCTCCGCCTCCCTTGCCCTGTAGAAGCCCGAAGTCTCAACTGTACATAACACGATCCGACCGGGTAGGCAGGCCAGGACGTCCAAAACACAACCTCCTTCCGCCTCTGCGTCAGTGCGTCATCAGACTTGCGTGGTGGCCCCTTCTCTTCCGCTGGGCTTACCGACGCTGCTGCTCTTGCAAGTGGACTTCCAGGTGCAAAGGGCGTGTCATTGGTTGCCATCGGGTAAGATACAGGGGGCGAAGGAGAGAGGCCGTGGCGTGGGCGAATGCGTTTCTCGAGTCATGCAACGATGTCAGCTCACTAACGGCAGTCTCAGCCCTTGGCTTAGCTCTCCGGGTGTCTCGAACTTGGGGTTTCTGGTGATGAGAAGCAGATTCGAAGTGTACTGATGAGTTCCCTCCTGGACCTTGATTTCCTGGTAGTAGTTGTGGAAGCCTTATTGGAGTTATTAAAGCTGCGTAGTTAGCAAAGAGGAGAATCGAAAAGTTTGTGTGCTGCGATGAGGCGGTCCCGACTTGGATTCGGCGTGATGCCCCTGGACCGTGAGAAGTCCATGGACCTCCAATTGGGACGTCCCTATCGGTTGAGCTCTCTTTCGCCCACACGTTGACTGTTCGATCTGCCCATCTCTTCCTCTCTCTCGGCAATGCGCCTTATCCTGCGACGGAGAACTTTGAAGGCCTGTCAGCGCACACGTCGACCACGCTTTCCCTACGCCCTTTCCTCAACGTGGGCTCCGCCGCTGCTTCTATGCGCTTCGTGTACCTTCAATAACTGCATAGGGCCGGCTGACGTCGGCAGGTCCCGCTACCGTGCTCAGGCTTGTACCGTAGCATTTCGTGCAGTCAAAGTTGCCCGGATACTGATAAAGAATTGCTTTTTGAACCTACTTTTCTACTTTATGACCCATACCAAAATGAGCACTTCGATTCCGCTCATTCTTTGACGGATTCCGGATGTCTACCACATATACCTGAGTGATCCCGCCTTCTACCACAATCAAACCTAGTATAGAGTCCCCTTTCATGACTCGCCAAGACAGAGCCTATCTGATAAAAGGCCTACTCCCATAAAACCAATCCCCGTGGCTTCATGGGATGCAAGAGAACAGATTCGCCCCTGCACGATGCCCCTTGCCCAAGCCCAACGCTTTGTCCGTTCAACAAGCTAACACTACGACTGCAGAGTTATTGACTGAAACGAATGCAGGCGTGCCGAAGAGAATGCCAGTGTTTTGAGCGAAGAGATGCTGGCTGCCAGAGCGACGGTGTCCACGGACATCTGGCATCATCCCTAGACTGTAATGTTAGAAGATCGCAGCACCCAGACTAGATCGAGTGCGACAGCTCGAGATGTAGGATTGTCGCGCTCGAACGTCGCGGTAACATTGACACCCATGATGCCAAGAAAGGGGAGTGAGTGAGAGCAGACACCAATATAAGGGGAGCATAAGCACTACGAGTCAGAGAACGCACTTATGGCGACGTCCACGGCGGATGCTTGAACACACTACACCATAAGATGAGAGCAGGAGATCTCGAGCGCTGCGCCGATGCAGGGATAATACAGGTTTAAAGTCCGATTTAAACTCAATGCACAGCCACTTTGCAGCTACAGTGGGGCACCAATTTATTTCGACCCACATAGAAACCCTCTACCTACGGTAGCGGGAATGTGCGAGTGGGTTTCGAAGCAGCTGGCATCCCAGACTCAAATGATGGCGATGGATAGGATATGTGCGTCTCAAGCCTCCCGTTTCCTGCTGTCAGTCCTTCGCACAACCATCTGAAGCCTTCCTTCGTCATTCCCTTCGCCCTTGTTCCTAACTTGGACGCCGCCGCTGCTCTTCCCCCCATTTTTATGGTGGAAGTGAGTATTAGAGGTAGCTCCCCTAAGTCGGGAGGATACGGGCGAAGGATGAACTGCACGATTATGGTGGCGCGCTTCCAGTTCTTCAAACGCAGCAACGACTTCTCAGATGTTGATCGCACTCGGATCGCAGGAGCCTTCCCCGCCAATACTTTGCATTCGGTACGACCAGCCCAAGCCTCCACTGCTCTTCAACGTGGACTCATACGGTGGAAGGAATGCGGAACTTGCGGATAAGGAAGCTCGATGTTTACAGCTGCTCAGCTGAGCTCTTCAGCGGCTCTCGGGTGGCGATATCGATCCGGTGATCAGCTTCCTGCCTGCCTCTGCCTTCACCCTCGGTACCACAGGCGTGCTGCTGGCACTCCTGCACGTGTTTTTACGCGAAGCAAGGGTGTTCGCGGTAGCTTCCACATGTGAAGCACCAAGGGCGAAGGATAAAAGATGGGGCACGGGGTGTTGCGTCTCGAATTCCACAGAAAAACTGCTCGACGACTCTATGTGGAATACCGGGGAAAGGTGATTACCCTCGTTTTCAACCAAACTTCGTGCCATGTCTGCAATTTTGCTCCGATGAATTCGCTTACGTTTTGTCGCCTCTGTTCACGTTGACAGGGTTCTGCTGAGGGTTTTGCTGGAATTTCTTTACGTGGAACTTCACTGCTTACAGGGCTTAGGTACTAGCCTTGCCATCAGAAAGGATTCGGAGCAGTGGTGTTCTGGGCTCGACGATAGCGGCAAAGACTATTGGATGTCGATCGCGCTGCCAGTCTTCCACTGCCGTCCTCTTCACCCTCGTTTCTACTGAGCTCGCCGACTCCGCCCCGCGAGTAGACTCCTACTTGCAGGGGGTGTTTGTCGTCGTGTAGCTCAGGGTAGGGTCCCGCGGGTGGAGGATCAAAGCTACGGATAGGCGAATGCACTTCACCCGAGTTTTGCTAAAACGGTGGCTCTGCTCTCCTGGTGGTGTGGCCCTCTATCGAGCTCAAAAGCTCAATATTCCTGGCTTCTGTCACCTCCGTCAGCGCCCAGTTAACACTTCGTCGACTGCAAGAGCCGTCCTACTGCCAGATCTCTTCCTTCGCCCTCCGTCTCACTGGGCCACAACGACGCGACTTCTGCAGATGGACTTCCATCGTGTATTGGGTGGTGGTCGCTGCGCCCGAAGATCAAACGCAGGGCGAAGGACAAAAGACACTGAAACGGTCGGACGTTTGGCCACTATGTCTGTGGGAAGTTAACGTTGGAGGTTTGGAGCTTGGGGTTTACGGCATCGCCTACATGCCTCCTGTCCTTTCCGAGCACTTGACGTAGTTTCAGAGGCGCCCCAAGCACTACGCGCCGTGTAGTGCGATGGTCGTCATCGCTAACTATCTCCCTATCGCGCCCTCGTTACAGCTGAAGGTTTTGCTGCTGTCACCCCTTTGCGCGGATATTTACCGCGTAGAGGGTGTCTGCTGTGGCTTTGCCACATCACGTACTGAGGGCTCTAGAGGAAGGACTTCGGAAGAGTGAACGCGTCTCAGAGCTGGTCGCAATGTCGGTTCACTTCTCGGACTTTGGGAATTTATGTCGATTTTAATGCGTCCCACGTGCGTTGTGCAGGTGCGCAAGTGCTGATTCTGCTTCCGAATGTTGGCCCTCTGCGTGCTGGTAAATAAGGGATCCGGTGCCGGGAGCTGGCACTACTCATCGGTGGCCGGGCCCTACGTCTTCTTGTCTTGTCTTCCACCTCCGTTTGCTTAAGGGCCGCCCAATTTTACTCATGATCGTCCCGATCTTCTTGAATCTCCTCCGCATCGAGCTTAGTACTCGAGCCACACAACCCACTCCGATTCTTCCAAAACACGGCACACGGCACTATCTCGAGATTCAAGATACACACACAGACCCGTCGCCGGAGCACGGCCTACTTACTCGGAGAAGGTGGGGATCGCCGTGATAGTTACTTGTGCTAGGTTGATTTTTCTTTCTACTGGATTGTACCTGGTACATGTACTATAGTGCTCATAGTATATCTGATTAACCAAACAGAAGGATGCTATGCTATGGCTTGCTCGAGACTCAAGTTAGCTTTGATGAACCAACGAATCAACGTAGAGGGCACAGGTGAGTTCCATGGTGTGGAAGCGCTATCCGTGGCCTGTAAGTACGCCAAGGGGAGGAAGTATATGTGGGCGAAGGGGTTCTGGTATATTATTTGACTGGAGCTTGGTCGGTGTCGATGTAGTTGACGTTGCAAGGGCGGGGAAGGTCCCGGTTCAGTCTACGCCGAATCGATCGGGACGGTCCCGTATGATGGGCGGCAGATGGCCCGGTCCGTGGACCTCGCGACGAACGCATTTGGGTTGGGGCCCTGTTGATTGAGCTCTCTTTCAAACCATGACTCCCAACGCGCTGGACACATCCAACAACACGTTCCCCTCCATCCATCGCACCGCAAAGGGTAGTGGAGGTTTCCTGGCTTACACAAACGTCGTAGCAGCCTTACCACCTCGTTCCTTACGCCAGGCTCCATTCAACGAATCCTCCTCCGCCTCCCCCCCCACCCTGCAGCTAACTGGTCTCCAAGCTGAACTCCGTGGCCAAGAACTGGGGCGCACGTGTAGGCGAAATACGGTACCGAGTTCGAAGTAACAGTTCTCTAGTGTCGATCGCACCCAGATCGCACCACCATCCGACTCCTCAGGTTTCCCCAGTCGTTCCCTTCGCCCTCGCTATCGATCAACGTCGCGCTGTCATTACCCTATCTAGACGGACTTGCATGTGCAAGGGTGTTTTTGGCAGCTGAGGATGACCTGGGCGAAGGAGCAAACAGGCGTGTAGAGAGCCTGAGGCGTATGACGCTTGCAAGAACAACTCTCAGGTTCCGACAACACCATTTCGCCCTAGCCTTCCTTGCCCTCGATGCACCTGGTCTTTCGTTGCTTTCGGTTCCGCAAGTGCAGTTCCGCTGTGCAAGGGGAGCCCATTTGCGGCTCGTCCGCCATGGTTGAGGCTGGTGGGCGAAGGAGATATCAATCAGACAGGCCGGGATTTGCGAGATCTACCATTGCGGCCACGACCCCAACTCCCAACTCAAGTTTCAGTCAAACAGCCATGCTTTCCCCGCCTTCCCTTCGCCACTCGCTTCTGCTGCTCCTCCAGGTGGAATCTCAACTGCAGGGGGTGTTTTCAGCAGCGTCACGGTCATCAGCTGACCTATCTGAGGGCGAAGGGGAAAGTTTGGAAATGATTGGGCCCTTCACGTCGGCTCAGGAACAGTTCCTATAGTGTCGATCCTTCAAAGATCCACTCTCGACCCTGGCAACCATCGACCTTGGTGCTTACAACTTCTCCCTCTCCTCAACGCTTCGCGTCGCAATGTAGCTTGCTATCTGCTCCCAAAAATCTAGTGGACGCTTCATCCTCTGCAATGACCGCCTTCCACCCACCCTTCCGTACGCCTTCGCCCCAGCCGGACTTCACCCACGCCACTACTGTAGGTGAATGCGCATCGCTCAGATGTGCTAGTCGTTGCTGGTCGAAGATGTGCTGTGAAGAGGTGGGAAAAGGAGGGTATACGCAGGTGGAGAGGTCGCCCCGAGCTTCGCGTTGCAATATAGGCTGTCATGCGTCCGAACCTGGGCGGTCATCCTTCTTTTCCCAAAGATTTCGCCCTTTCTAGTACATGGCTGCTTGACACGCTTCCGTAAGTGGGTTCCCACTATGCAAGAGGCGCTGACCGTCGCCACGCCTTTTGTATTATCCTTTGGGCGAAGGATGAAGGGCTCGGAAGCCACCGAGCAGTTCTCTCTATGGCCTAGCTGACGGAACTCGTGGTCGAGCGGTTGGGTCTCGACCCGCTCAAACGTTGAATCTTGACTCCTTTGGCTCTTTTCATCTCGGATATCTCCGTGTCCTAACGGCACGATACACCAGATGTTGGAAATATGGTTTTCTCAGCACTCAGTACACTCTTGCTCTCTGCGAGACCGTTCCTTCTGCTTGGTCGTCTTCCTCGCCCTCACTCTCACCGCGGAACGCCGACGCAATCCCTCAAGGTGGGCTTGCACTGAGCAAGGGGTTGCGGTCGCTTGGGCCGCCAGAATGGTTTTGGGCGAAGGACAAGGAGCCGTCAAGTCAGGTGTTTCAGCGCTACGCAATCACAGCCAGGGAGCATAGACTTCTCGGTGCTGCACTCTCGACCACTCTGCCTCTTGCAGTTTCTCTTGCCTTCTCCACACTCAATTAGATGGCATGCGCCAGCACTTTGTTTGGTGCGCTCTTCTTCGGTTAACCGTTGTCGAGGAATTTGGGCGAAGGAAAAACGTCTGAAATGGGCGAGTGCACTTCGCGAGTCATGCGGCTTTGGCGGTTCTGGTAATCTGGTCTCGACCTCGGTCAAAGTGACTTGTGCCTGCATATCTCGCTCCTACAGCTTCGCCTCGATCCTGTTACTCCTTTGGCGACTAATAAACCTCGATATCTTCGACAAATTGTCAACATACGCGGTACTAGTATGCCCTGCGACGATCGTTCCCCACTTACAGTACCTTTGCCTGCGCCCTCTTTTCTACCCAGCTAAGCCGACGCCGCTCCTCCAAGTGGGCTCCCACTGTACAAAGGGCGCTTGTCGTCGTTAGCTCTGGAGAATGTTGGGCGAAGGACAAAGAACTCGAATGCTGAACATTTCCGACTCTGCGGCGACGTCTCGGTAAATTCTTCTGTTCGAACATTACTGGGCTCCCGTTCTCGTGCGACCATCCGATTACTCTTGCTTCCAGCCACAACCGCTTCTTATGTTGCCGTCACACCTGCGACAAGGCGTCAACCCGAACCTCTATCAGACCGACAACTTGGAAGCCTCACATTCCGCGACCGCTGTTTCCGTTCGCCCTTGATACAACTGGGGTCTTTGCTGCTGTAACTCCTTCACGTGTAAACTCACCACGTAAGAGTCTGCGGTAGCTGGAATACTGCTTGGTATTGTCCGGGGCGAAGGAAAGAGCATATGAAAGGCATCTTGTGCTTCAAAAGAATAGCGGTTCACTTCTCGGGGTTACAGTCTTTTATGGCGCCGGGTGTCTTTGCGTCATCTACGCGTCTCGAACTTGCGCAAGTCCCGCCTCTCTCCTGTAATCTCGTCACACTGCTTCTTGGAACGACGGCGATTAGGCGCCCAGCCTTATCTTCGACACTAATTGAAGATCAGGGTGCTTGCTCACTTCCACTTCCACATCCTCAGAAGCCCACTCATGATCCTTTCCAGCGAACTCATGACTCGAGCCACATGGCGCGCTTTGATTCTGTACACAATGAAGACCTTCTTCGAAGCGTACACAGACCCACCCGGGTCGTCGTGTCGGACACCGCCTCTTCCCTAGTGGGTGGGGATCGCTGTTGGTATCCACATACTCGTCTTTGGGTGGGTGATCTTATCTTTTCACTTCCTTGGATCGTATCTAATCACAAATCATATCAAACCGAAGGAGGGAAGGACGGAGTGGAAAGGGAGGATGGTCTATGTATATCCCTTTGCTTTGATCCAAGGCACTGGCGAGTTCCCCTGGAGACGGCGTTGCTCCCGGGACGACAATGCGTTTACTTTCGATGAGAGCGAGGGCCCGGGGTGATTGGGGGGAGGGTAAGAGAGCAGGATGAGTCCGGCGTATGAGGGTGTTGACAAATCGAAAGTAAGTTTGTGAATGTGCGTATGGCAGTATGTACGTTGCTTGGATTGCTAGTGGGTGATACGCTCAATTTAGGATCTTTTCTGTCCTTTTGTCTCGGTGTACGGTGAAATCTTCAACGATCATGGGCGCTTATTTCCTTGACGACCCGTTCCAGGATCCATCGGCAAAGAGGTCTTCTCTCAATGAACTTCTGATTCTGACCTCCACCCCGCTCGCAGGCATTCCGTAGTTGGTCGAGGTTGGTCGGCGCGATTGGCAGAAGCGCATGTAGGGTAGGATCACTCCCGAGAAGCAGTAGACTCCCGAGCGACGGAACAATGGGGCATATGGTGGCTCGCGCCTCGTGGAGATGGGATGGGTATCTGCAGTGTCCCATCGCGATCGCAGCAGAGGGAAGCGGAGGGTCCATGGGCCACGAGGTGATCTACGAGTTGTGTCTTGATTCCAGTTGGGCGCGTTCTGATTAACGTCGTTTACTATACTTGACGTTCGTTGTATTCTAGCCGGGTATGCAGGCGAAAGAACGTTGGGTGGGTTGGAGATCCTCTGGTGTAAATCGTGGCGAGGTGATGCTGCGGGACTCATGTGAGTAGGTATGATTGAGCGATTGGGCGTAGGATTCTGATATGACTTGGTTTGACCATTCAGACGTTCTCGTTATGTTCCACCATGGAAGATTATTGCACGGGTGCCTGTCGGTCATCCGGAGTTGGTCGATCCCGTCGGAGGACAAGTTCTGTCTTCCATTGTACGTATACTGATAATGCCCTGTGATTCCACTTCTACTCTGTCGGACGGGAGGTATCGACGGGCTTCTTTTACGCATACGTCGAAGACCGACGTCGGAGGGGAAGGCGTTCCGATGGTACAGTTCCGGTTTATCGCCATCGACACTTTATTAGACTGGATGCAAAGTATGTATGTACCCAGTCGGAGCAGGGGTTGGTATAATAGTATGAAGTGGGCGCCTGGACTTGGTGTCTACATTGCAAGCGCGCTAATGACTATCATACGCCCTCATTACTATTGACCTAGGTATGCGCACAGTGGGAGTATGTGTACAGAGAGAAGGGGTAGTAGCGCGTCCATTGTACGTCTACAGTGACATCTTCCATGACTATCACACATTCACATCCGATTCGACTCTCAATGGTGGAGGTGCGTGTGATAAAGAGGTGATTGGCTCAAGGGTACCGATGGGCCCGGCGAGTTCGAATTCGATTGTTACTCAGATCGCCTTCCGAAGGTGGGGGTGGAGGGGAGAGGCAATCCGGCCCACATACCATTCCCCGGCGAATCATAGCAGTGCACGCTCAATGCACCGATGCTTCACCCTCGCGCAATATGCGTCGATGGGCGCTAATCGTTATTCATTTCCGTCGGCTAACAGCCCCCTGTACCTCGAGGCTCGGGGACGCGAGTTCATTTCGCACTGGCACCCTCTGCCCTCGCAACGGGTGCAGAGTAAACTCCTATTTCATTTCGTTATTCGTAAACCAATACGGTCGGCTAGACGTTCCAGAGTAAGCGCCTTCCCTTGCATAGACCCGCACAGCCTTGCAGCCCCTGGAGAATGCGAACGTCAATGAGCTTTGATTGAGGGTCAATTAACCCTGGTGATGGGGATGCTGTGTTGGTGAACCTGTGATCCGCAGCGTCCAACACGCCATGTGCACGAGGGTACCGACGACCCGGGGTTATATCTGCGGGAGGGTGGGCGCTTATCGTATTGAGGCAGTGTCTCAGTGGCTGGGGCTGGAGGCCAAAGTGCATGGAAGGATTGGCGATCGGAGTGGATGAGCTGTGTCTTAGGACAGGAATGCGCGTTTGTGAATGTCGGGAAAGAGAGGAGTGGATCTTACCGAGATGGTTTTACGGAAAACTGGAATGGGACTCGGAAGAGATTAGATGGGCATTGAGAATTGATTAGTCAATACTTCGAATTCACGGAAGCCAATGAATGAGCGGAAAGGCCATTTCCAGCCGGGATAAAGCAATCCTGAAGGTAACGAACATCTAACGAAGAGATTACACCTTGACCTGACTCAGCAGCTTCGATGAAGGATGCAAGCTATCCGCAGCTGAAACATCTCGATTCAGAGACATCAGGGAGAGAAATTTGCAAGTAATCCGTGTGGTGTGCAGACAATAACGAGGAAGCGAGGTTGGACAAACATCTGTGAGATTATCAGAAAGTGGTTTTCTACTCTTGTCGAGGGAAGAGAGAGATCAGAGATATGAGAAGGTGTTTGCCAAACCCGGGCGAGACAAATAATGGTCCCGCACCAGGAAAGGGTCCGCAACCTGTGCTCGGCGGTGTACTCGAGCTCTCGAGTATGAGGGCTGGAGAGACTCAGGAAAATTGGTGCCATCTCCTAGAGTGCCCCCAGTACGCCCCGAGCCATCCCATGTATTTAATTCATGAATTGGGTGGCGTCCAAAACATTGGAAAAACAATTATAAAGGGCATGCGGAGTGTGAAAAGGGTTACCACCGCCTCCCATCGCATCTTTCCACTGCCTCGTCGTTTGGACAGCCCCGCGACGACCTCTCGATCTAACTCCCTCGAAGCCATAGACAAACAAACCCGGTGGTTCTCTCCACCCATCCACCAACACACGCCA
>JANDKE010001917.1:0-11936 GCA_027627275.1 Coprinellus aureogranulatus | reverse complement strand
GACGTCGACGCGATCAAATGGATTCCCGCGTATCGACCCGATGGGATGGGCGCGTCATGTACGCGACGACCACGCGCTCGGGAAAAGGCCCTGCGCCTACGCCTTTAGGTAGCCACAGACGGGCAGTAAGATTGGATATCTTCATTGCAGCTATACTTAGTGACCTTTTCTCGTCTACATCATGATGTTGACTATTTGTATGACACGATCTCAGCGTCGACCCTCATACTTATCCCATACAACGTCCAACCCTGGGAGTAAGGCCCTCAAAGAATGCACCTCTAGTTCTTGAAAGGCACTACAGTAATACACCGGACAGTGATACAAAAACCAGTATATGCCGAATTTCTAAGGTAGCTTTGATTTTCAGGGAAAGGAGAGATAATATATGCAAGGCCGTGGTTCGTATCTATAGAATACGTGTTTAATGGAGGCCGGAAGATGAAACCGCGAGACAGGGTAGGAGGATACATTCAAGAGGTCCGAAAACTGTAATTCTGGGTCCGTGATACAGTGTGACCCGCGCGTGACGATTGGTGACAATCCCGTGACGGAATGTCACGCCTCCTCAGTCTCGCTCTCGTCGCTCTCACTGCCATCGTCATTCTCATCGACACTCTCCCAATCCTCCTCTTCTTCGTCCAAAAACTGCTGGAGGGTCGGCTTAGGGGGTCTAGGGATGATGCTGTAGGGCGGATCGGAGCGTTTTGGCTGAGGGTGAGTGACAAGCCAGTCTTTGACCTTCGTACCAGCTTTTTTGGCCTTCTCCTTCTCCTCCTTCCACTGAGCCTTCGCTAGGTCACATTCCTCCCTCCTTCTCTCGTTTTCTTCAGCCCTGTCAGTCTCTCCCTTCTTCCAAGCAGCGACAGCCTCCGCATAACGCTCCTCCGCCGACTTTCGCTGCACCTTTCGCTGTGCCTCCCTCTCCTCGGCCTCTCTCTGCTCCTTCAGTTCATTGAAGAACTCGTCGTCCGTGATCACCCTTCCAAGGCCGGGATTCTTCAACTTTCGGTTAGACCTCTTCCCTGCCTTCGTTTCCTTCGCTTTCAACTGGCATCGCAGCCGACGGCAGAATAATTGTTGCAAAACGAGTGTCGACTGAAGATAAACCGTCCGGGTTTTCCAGTGCTGCGATCGTGCGCATTCCTCCTCCAACGCAGCCTTCAGCAGCCGTTCAAATTTGGTTGTAGCCTTTCGGCCTAGTAGTCCTTGAATATACACTTGCCTTTCTGTATTCTTCTGGGGTGAAATCGTCTCGAGAGGCATATCGGGAGGAGAGTGTGTCGATTTGATAGGACTGTTGCCAAATAAGTATCCCGCAGATGTTCCCTTCAGTTCGTTGACCATGATGCGGCTACGTTGAGCGATAGCAGTGTTCTTACGGTGAGGGCCTGGGCCAGAAGGTGTTGGGGAGTCAGGTGGGGAGTCAGTCTCGTTTATCGGGGCGAGAGGCGCCACATCGAGGATGAGCTCTGTGACAAGTCGGACAGGTGTCGGTGGGATTACAGCTGTGGCCACCTGATGAGAACTCTCCTTGCTGGGGGCCAACAGTGCGGGATCGAAGACGGTGCGGTCAACAGGAACGATGCCTGTTTTCCGAAAGGCTTCTTTGATGAGAGCTGGTGTGAGGACGTGCAAGTGCGTTGCGCCGTAAATTGAGAGGAAGTTCTCTTTGTTGATGTGTTCGCCTGTCTCGCGGAGGAGCGCATCACGTCGCTGTGCAAAATCGAGCTTCACTGGACTGAAGCAAACCACATCTAGCCCTTGGTAGACATGTGTGCCATGAGGAATGTATTTCGGGACCTTGATATTGTTTTGGCGAGCATACTGGACGAATTCGAAGGTGATGTGCGAACCATCAATATAAAGCACACGAGTCCGTCCAGCTGCGATATCTCGCGTTTGCTTATCGAAGTCCTTCAGCCATTCAAGGGCAATTACATTGTCCGTCCAGCCTTTCTTCGAGTACCCAAGTCTATGTGAGAGTGAGCAAAGAGTGAGTCGGCTGATTGGCAAATCACGTAGCAGTGCAACGTACGATGCTTTGGCTGGATTGTCCTGATACCATTTCTCCTGGAATCCCTTTCCAGAAAAGAGGACGAGAGGTCGGAGAGCAGTTCCATTTGCGCATATTGTGACACAAACGGTCGTATTATCGCGTGAACCACTGCGTTGCTGGTACTGCAACTTCTTTCCGGTAGGGCCAATCACATACTCGTAACCTTCACTGCCGTTGGGTTGGAAGCCCGCTTCATCCATCGCGAAGGTGCACTCCGGCGCTATTGGCTCCCCATCATCACCGCGCAACTGAATTTCTTCCACCAAATCACACCAAGCATTGTGGGCTGTTTCGTTCACGGCTTGTGAACGTACATCATCCAGACCTCTCGCCTTATACCTATGCAACCTATCGGATTCCCGTTCGACAAAACGGTACGGCCATTCCTTACCCACACCCGTTTTAGGAAACTTGTCCCCAAGCCGAGCTCGCAATATCTCGTTGACAAGCTCACGGATGCGAGTGTAATTGCACGGGTGACCCCAGTCTGCAAGCTCCAACAGCACGGCGATAAGCTGCTCCTTCTCGTCAAAGCTGAGCCATTCCTTTTCCGCATTGAATTCTCGAATGGTCTTCCCACCATTGATGCGCCGCCCGAGTGTCGTGTGACTGAGGGTCATCTTGACTTTGCCCTTCGTTTCCTTCTTGAATTCAGCGAGAACGATTTCACATGCTGCACGGAGACTCAAAGGATGATGAGGGGGAGGGATGGACTGCTCATGCAGGTATAGGGCGGCGGCGCGGGAGTAGAGCTCATCCTGCTGCTTTCCGCGAATTTGGGCCTTTTTCGTGTCTGAGAGAGCGTGTCGGGGCATGAAGTGGGGGAAAGAAAGGATTGGACATTCTAATCCCAAGAAAAGCCCCATATAATACCTTTTCCTGTGCTAGGTAAGGCTCTTATCCGGCATCGACCCTGCAATTGTATTGCTCAGAACACGAGGAGGAACATTCATCTCAACACGCGGCAGGCCTTGCAGCAGGGCGTGACAATTTGGTCCGGAGCGTGACAGCAGGGCGGTGTCACGCCTTGGATCGCTCGTTCAATGAAACATAGATTTTTGGGTGCTATTGCTGTCCTACTCCCGTAAAAACCCATGAGGAGCTGCAACTATTGCTCTCATAAATTGGCCAAGAAAATGGGGTGAGTGAGCGCCGAACTTCGTGTGCAATGACCCGAAAAGAGGTCAAATTCGGTCACATCAAATGTATCGCGACCGACTTCCCAAGCTCACCTCGAAGTCACCTGTAGGTCTCAAAGCTTGTGTAGGGCACCATTGCGTAGTGCTTTTGTCGTGCAAGTGGTATTCCAAATTTTGTGTTCCTAGGCGCTCCCGATGTCGCAGAATTTGGCAAACCATGCCTCTGTATCAAGGAACCCCGGTGTATCAAACACCGGTGTATTACTGTAGACGTCTCTATCCTCAACGTTGTGAGAGGTGTATGCGCTTTCTTTTCCCGTTCCAAGATTATATTGGCAAGCTTGCCATCTTTTCCATCGCATGGACCAGATATTCCGCATAGCTTGATTGTCGAGAGGCGAGGGAAGCAAGCTTCAGACAGCTGGTCGGATGCTGGGTCCCCAGAAAATGCCTTCAAAAAGAAATCCAAAGCTGTCCCGACAAGAGTCACGGTTTCGATGTTTGGCAATTCGGCATAAAACTTCCAGGTATCCTCGCGCCCAAAATCGTATCCCGCCTCGGAAACGTCGTAATCCACTTCCAAAGCCGTTAGCGACTCCCAATTGAAGACGGCGTCGGTGCACAGAAAGTCTTCCGAGAAGTCTGGCGCGGAGTCCTCGAATTCCTCTACCTTTAATGTCAAACTTGGGGTTGGGGATAAGGATTTTTGAGGGCTTGCGTGCGGCAAAAAATGAAGCTCGACCTCGAGCCGGGAAATGCGTAATGCTTGCAGATGATAACTTCCCCCATGCTGGTTTTGCCAGGTGGATGCAAGGAGTTTGAATTCTTCTTTCCAGGCGCCTTCGCCCGCGCCGTTAGCGAATAAATCGAGCTCCACCGTTGTTTTTGTTTCAGGGAAGTGACACGCTTCGAGAAAGTGAACGACTGGTTCGAATTTGTCGAAGAGATCGAGCGACCGGAGTGAAGGCATGGAGAAAGGCACCAAGTTGGGTGGTACGGAGTCTGGGATTGGGATAGAGTTGTCGAGGTCCAATGATTGGAGGAGGGGCATCTGGCGAAGAGCATTGAATGCGTCCAGATACGTTGGACGTCCAGCCGAGCCTTCCACCTCGTAGCTTCGGTATAGTGTGAGATGCGTAAGGGACGGAACACAAGGAAGGTTCTGCCATGGTCTTGCGCAAGACAGGGTTAATCTCTGGAGCGACGGTGCCCCCTCACGCATAAACCCGTCCGGGAGACAAGGGCAAATTGCGTATAAACTTAGTTCGAGGCTCTCCAGCCGAGACAGTGGACCTTGGCCGTTTGTCCATTCATTAAAGAGTGCTTCAANGGGTGGATGATCCTTCAAGTCACCCTTCTCGAGAAAACTTCGAGCCTTATCCGGCCTAGGCTCGACGTCAATGCTGACGTGGAGTAATCGCTCGATACATGAGAGAGACCTGAGGAGGGAGAGGATGTTGGGAACTCTTGAGTAAGTCACAGTAGTTGTGGGAGTCGATGACCGTTATCTTCAAAGGGGCGTCTTTAGATAAGGCGAACATTTGCTCCAGCTGCGGTGTTGGGTAGGTCCCAAAATAGAGGTTTGTCCAGAGAGAGCAACATCCCAAGGCCACAGACCTCCAATAACGGCACACGTGCANGACTTGCGTCCACATTCTGTTTTTCCAATCATCCCCAAGGAGACCGTATTGGTTATCCTTCCAGTCTTCCGTACAAAGGCTTTCTTGAATGAGGAATATGTGGCTCAGTATTTCTGCAGGGAGGCGGCAGGCTGGGTTGAACTCATTGGCAGAGCCCTTTCCTGGCCAGTAAACAGAAGCGTCTCCAGGTTTCGAGCTGTCAGGCAAGCACCCAATTATCCGGGAACGAGCACTCACTGTCCGTCTTGCTGCTGCCCACGGTACTCACGTTTGAAGGAGGCTGCGCTAAATGCTCCATCGTAGGGTGCCAAAGTGAACTCTGAGCGACCTAGAGACGTGGCGTCAGGAAGACACAAAGAAGATTAATTGGAAAGGTGCTCACCCGTCGAGCGCACAACCGTTGTGACCTGAGCTTGTGCTGGAGGTTGGAACGGCAGTGCTGCCAGTAGCAACCAATCGTCGGCGTCGGAATGTGAATCTGCTCGGGGACTGGCATAGCCACCTCACCACACGACTCTGCCCTTCCACTGTTCCAGATCAGGTTCAACCGACACCTAGCCTGAGAGCGTTTGGTACAACGGCGTAGGTCATTTCCACGCAGCTGCGAAATAGCTTATCCAGCGACTATAGCTGCGTAGCATAAATTACCTGTGCAGAGCAAGGCGCTCCTGACTAATTATATTTGTGCCAGATGGCGGGACCCGCATCCCGCTCCCAAGGTGTAGCGAATATTCTCTCTACAGTAAGCTATAGACTACGGCCCCAAATTCATCCCATAGAACATTCACCCCTGGGAGTGAAGTCCTTAAGAACAGTATCTCGGGTTCTTGGAAGGCAGTCGACGTCTCTATGTGCAAGGCTGCGAGAGCCGTATACGATTTCTTCTCGCGTCCCGAGATGATACTGGCAAGCTTCACATCCTTCCCATCGCAAGGGCCAGATACTTTGGAAATCTTAATGGTCGAGAGGCGAGGGAAGCAAGCCACAGGTGGCTGGTTGTGCCCCGGATCGCCTGCAAAAGCTCGCAAAAAGAGATGCAATCCCGCATCAATAAGGGTAAGGGTGTCGACGTTCGGCAACTCGCCATAAAACAGCCAAGTATCCTTAAGAGCGAAATCGTAGGTCTCGGGCATGTAGTCGTTGTAGTTGACTTCCAGAGCTGTCAACGTCTTCCAGTTATGACATGCGTAATTGCATAGGAACACGTTCGAAAGGTCTTCTTCAAATCTTAACCCAAAGCCTTCAACCTTCAAGGTCAGCGATGAGCATGGGTATGGAGATGATTGAGGAGGCGCGTCCAATTCGATGTGTAGATCGAAGCCGTTCGGGGTAGCACGCAACGCCTTCAGGATATGATTCCCTCGCCCATGTCTTTTCCAAATATGTTCGATGGCCGTAAGTGTTTCTTTCCAAGGCTCCCCGTATGTGGGGCATACAACAGTCACATCGGCGATGGGACAGTGGATGGTCTTCACGAAATGCACAAGCAGTATGGGAGCGTCGCAGAGAGTGAGTGATCGGATTGATGGGAAGGAGAATGGCTGAAAACTTGAGTCGAGGGAGGTGGCGTTCGGGCAGGGTAGGGAGCGCTCAAGTTCGAGCGACTCCAGGAGGGGCATATGGCGGAGGGTGTTGATGAAGTCCGTTAATGACGGCAAACCATGGGACCCCACGACATGCATGGGCCGAGATACGGCCAGGTGTGTAAGGGAGGCACACAGCGGCAGGTTCTGCCATGGCAATGAGCAAACCAAGCTCAAGCTCCGAAGGAAGGGCACCGCCGGGCATGAATCCGTCCGGTAGGCCGGCGCAAAAGGGCCATAGACGTAGATCGAGGCTCTCCAATCGCGACAATGGCCGTGAGCCTTCCATCCATCCGGTGAACAGGTCCTTGAAAGGTAAGTGACCTTGCAAGTGTTCTGCCCGGATAAATCCCATTGCAACGCGCGCGAAATCGATGCTGACGTGGCCCAGCCGGTCAACAGATGAGAGAGACTGGACGAGAAGGGGGAGCTGACATCTTTTCATCACTCCGAGATAGTTTTCGTTAGAAATTGCTATCGTCAAAGGGGCATCGCCCGACAATGCCAACATTCGCTTGAGCCGGAGTGTTGAGTATGCTCCGAAATGGAGCTTTGTCCAAAGCGAGCAGCAGCCTAAAGCGACGAGGCGCCAGTAGCGGCACACATGAGTAACTTGAGTCCAGCTTCTATTTTTCAAGCCCTTGGGGTGGTTGGGATTCTTCGACTCCTCCGTGCATAACCCTTCCTGGATGAGGAATACGCTGCCCAGAATTTCTGCTGGAAGGCGGCATGTCAGGTTCTGATCGTTTGCAGAGCTCCTTCTCTCCTTGGTGGTATCAGCGTCTAATTACAAATCATTTAGTGCAGGAACGTATGCGTCTAGGGAGGCAGAGTCACCTCTCCAGCCCGTACGAGCGATACGACTCAAAGCTGTAGGGGACCGCCCATGTCCCATTGCCAGGTGCCCAAGTGAATTCTGGAAGGAAAGAGACTTTGCATAAGGGATTGAATGGGAGAGATGGATGGAGAGAGCCTCACCGTCGACACGTTGGGTGTATCACCGCTATGGCGAGAGCTGAACTACTTCGAGCCTCGTGTTGGAAGATGAACGACAGGTCGGCGGAGTATGAATTCACTCAGGGGCCTCACTCGAGAAACTTAGAAGTGGGCCCACCTGGAGCACGCAGCTTGCAAGATACCCTGCCCAGCAACACCCAACTAGGATCACCTGAAGCCGAGCGGGTTGGAAGGAGCGATACGCCGCATGCTGACTAGTCGAATCGGCAACGGCTGTTCTGACGGAGCCCGTACGAAACACGATGTGAAGTATACAGAGAGGGAGAGGTGGCATATTTTGACCATGGTCGTTCGTCTAAATTCAACACCGTAGAAAATACCCCCTCATCAACGCCCCTCTTCCTGAAGCCACGGATGACGCACTATCTCCCTCGCAGAGGCTCTTTTCTTTGGATCAATCGTCAGGCACCTCGTCAAGAGATCTGAAGCACCCTCCAAGTCATCTCGACGCAGCGCCGCCCCCAACCGAGTGGCTTCTTGCAGAAGGATATTGGAAATTGGGCCCGTGTCCTCGTAGTCTTCGAAATTGATCAATTTGCCTCTCTCTTTTGGATCGGCCGTCCGGAAGTACTTTCCACTATGCATTGCCTCGTTCAAAAGCCAGTCAGGAAACCGCTCTCCAGTCGCGCAAGCCATTTGGTAGAGCATGGATTCAACGATATCAGCCCTGGGAGGGAATCCGGGCAAGCGAGAAGGGTAGATGAAGGTCCCGTTAGTTAAGATGTTGAAGGCCTGGATACAATGAAGATTGTTAGAGCCGTTCGGTCGCGAAGATGATATTCGAGCACAATTGCTCACTATGAGACCAAAGCTCCAGATGTCAACCTTCTGATCCCAGTTTTGGAGACCGATAATCAGCTCTGGAGCGCGGAGAGGCAGAACGGCGTGTTGAGGCATCTTAGCGTCACCAATGAATTCAGCTAAGTCGTAGGATAAGGCGCGGAAGGGTCAGAATGCTCAGTATGGGGAACATAGTAGCAAACATACCATGGCTGAAGTCTGACAGAACAAAATCACAATTCTCAAAGGACTCGGGTAAGGGGAGGCTCGGTGGAGAAATCCAAGAGCTTTTCATTCCTTTTGGGGTACGAACAGGGCGACACTTTCGTGGGGGGTGTTCTTCTTCATACCAACTTCTGATCCCATTTCCCTGCCGCCAATTGTCGTCACTTGGCTTGATGAGGACACTGCTCGGTTTTACGTCTGCGTAAAAGGACGCTGGAGTAAGCTCCTACGCGCACGGCAGGCCAGAATGACAGTACCTGTATGCGCGATACCATGATCATGCAGCGCTGCGAGTCCCTTCGCCAGATGCTTCAAGACTCGTTTAACCACTCGAACGGGGAACGGTTTGGGATGGCGTGCGTATTGAGCACTCAGCAAGTCATTTGGGTAGAAATCCATCACCAAACATAGGTGCTCCCCGTCACCCTTCTCAACTCCCGGTTGGAAGAAGGCGCCTGACACTCGCGCAATGTGGTCTTCACCTGCGGACGCCTTCGGGCCAGCTAAGAGCTTCGCCACGTCCAATTCACGAAGGAAAGATCTTTTGTTCAAAGATGTTGCGTACCCAGCGAGGATCTTGAGCGCTACATATCGTCTATCTTCTGTAGATGCCTCTCGATCTTTGGCAAGCCACACGGTCGAGGTGATCCCGCACCCAAGCTTCGCGCGTATCTCATACCTATCGCCTGGCCCTACGACTGACCCTGGTCCTCCTTGGTAAAATCCAAACCCTTGCTCGGCAGAGTACCCAATGGGTTCCTCAGGAAATTCGGATGGAATGAAGTGATGACGAGGGAAGAGCTGACGGGCGCCTAATTGTGTGGGGGAAGAACCCAGGCGTCGGGGTCGAGTTGTGGTTAGAGATCTAGCCCCTAATAGCATACCGCTTCGAGCGGATAGTGGGCTGCTTAGCGTTCTGAGAATAATCGACGTCCGCGAGGATGGCATGATGATGGTCGAAGACAAGGCCGGGTCGCTCACGCGTTTGATCGGAACGAGGCCACAGCGTGGAAGAGCGGCCACGAGTCTCGCTTCCTGTTTTAGCGCTCAATCGCGAATAATCACTGAATCATCCTCCTCTCAGCAATAATAGATGAAGATATAGTTCTACATATATGCACTATCACGTTGAAGAAGCGGACCCTATCGGAGCCAAGCATGACTAGCAAGCTCCTTCGCCGACGCCCTATTCATCGCCTCCATCCTGAAGCACTTGATGAGGATCTCTGCGATAGCTTTATAATCCTGTCCATTCAACTTCACCCCAGCATTCTTTGTCTCTTCAAGCAGAAGCTCCCAGATAGGTGTATGCTTGTAGGTCTTGAAGTTCCGAAGTCGACCTGGGGAGGTATTATCGAGCTTGAGTGACTTCGTCGACATGTCAAAGCTGATCCACTTCAAACTCACAATCAAGACAGAAGTACGCCCTGCTTCGTCCAGCTTTATTAAGAGTGTCAGCGGAGAAGCTTTCTCCCGACACACATATCATCTGGTAAAGCGTGGATTCCTCTATACTGGCACTCTCGACCTTGGGACTTCGCATGTGGTGTATCGGCCATCTTCCCGTCAAGAGGCCAAATGCCTGTGTTCAGTCGCATCAGTCGTCAGAGCTCCCGCGCTCCATTATTTTGGGGCGCTGCAGAAACGGCACTGACCAGAACCCCGAAACTCCATATGTCGACCTTCTCGTTCCAGCCAGGCAGCCCGATGATTGCCTCAGGCGCACGATACTCCAAAGGGGTAATATTCTTGGAAGCCTCAGTCTCCTTGTCCAAGATTTGTGCTAGGTTCAGAGAGCATGAGCCGCCCGGTAGACACCCATCGGTTAACAAAAAGTCTGTTCAAACTCACCGCAACCAAAATCCGACAGCACAAACATACAGCTCTCAAGTCTCTCGAGGAGGGAAATCCCAGGTTGAGACAGCCAGGAACTCTTTGTTCCGGTGGGTGTAATCTGTGGAGAGCTCTTTCTCGGAGGGTGCTGACATAACCATATCTCAATCGCCTGTTCGCTTTTCCACCGCGTCCCTGGATCGACCATGATGTTATTTGGTCTCAAGTCTGCGCAGAGATGTATCAATTTCGAGATGAGTCCAAGGGTCCACAAGGGCGAGTGAGTATACACACCTCCATGTGCCACTCCATATTCATGCAGCTCCACCAGACCAGTTATCACATCCTTCAGTACGCGCTGGACTACACGCACTGGTAATGGCTGGTTTCCCATATTCCTCATCACCCTAAAGAGGTCTGTAGGGTACAGTTCATTTACCAAGCACAAATGCTCTCCGTCGCTCTCCTCTACCCCGGGCACAGTGAAGTGATCCAGGAGCCTCGAGGTACATGCATGGGCTGCGCGCGTGGACGTTTTCGACTTCGCCTTGCCACTTACCGGCCGCGGCTGCGGCGAGCCTTGGGACAGCAGCTTCCCAACCTCCAACTCCCTATAGATCTCTTCCTCGTTCCTCTTCGTCGCAAAGCCCGCAAGTATCTTGATCTTGACGTACCGCTGGTCTTCACTACCACTCACATGAGAATGATCTTCGAAATGCGCGGGTATGAAACGCATACACTCACGAAGGAGCCTCCCAGTCCCTCGCCAACCAAACACTAGAGAACGACCCTACGCCCAGCTTCGCACGAATCTCATACCTCCCAGACTCGCCTACTCGATCACCCGGTCCACCTTGGTAGAACCCATACTCGCCCCAGTCGACAGGGTACCCGATGGGCTCCTCGGGGAACTTCTTCGCTTGGACCAAGATGCCATTTTTGAAGAAGCCTTTAGCGAGGAATCCGACGAACTCATGCCTTCGCGAGGTTGCGAGGGATCTGCGTTGCGCATGCCAGAGCCCAGTTCTCATCGATCCCTTTCGGTTGAGATCACCGTAGCTGCAGTATGGATCCCTTGGGGCTCGAAGGACGCAGTGCTGATGGGCTGAAGGGAGACGGAAAGCCCGAAGAAGGTAAGGCCCACTGCTTGATGTCATCGTGGTGGTTGTCCGCAATGAAGTGTCGCTGAAGATCCCACAAGGTTGAATGCGTGCCAGTGGCGAGTGTAGGCGGGTGTGTGTCGCTGTGGGCGCCAATCAGCGATGTCTAACCGAGAATTTGCCGCAGGTCCAAACAGTGGCAAGTGCAAGCCTTTGCCTTGCAGTGCAGAGTGGCGAAGGCTCCCTACAAGGAGATCAGAGGAAAGAATAGACTACACTTGAAATTGAATTCTACAAAGGGACTACAACCGTCGCAACGTCGAGCACATCATTAGTAACGTAGAGGGTAAGTCATAACGCGTATGCGCGCCGTTTTTCGAATGTCCACCTCTCCCCAACTCACCCACCATCCTGCTCAACCACGAACTCATCATGAACTCATCTCACTCTCCTCCTCCTGCACCATCCCGACCTCATACTCCCCACACACATCCCACCGACTCCCTCAGCCGCCGCACTCACATACTTGACGAACCTCATCACCCGCTCGTCTCGTCAAC
>JANDKE010001916.1:0-11942 GCA_027627275.1 Coprinellus aureogranulatus | reverse complement strand
ACGAATGGAAGGCGTTGGTAGCGGAGTGCGCCAGATGGGTGAATCCTTGGTAGAAGCCGCCCTAGTCCAGAGCCCGAAAGGTTCACTACTTTGAAATTGATGCTCGCTTCTTCATTCAACAACTGGTAAAGAAAATTCTGTTGGACCTCATCTGGACTGTTTAGATGGAGTTCGACAGGCAGTGGCCAGGACTTCCCGGTTTGAAGCTCGTTGAGACCTGGCGAACGCGTGCTGAGATTGTTGACATGGATCACTGTCCATAGTGGCTTGCACGCAAAAGCGACCTCTCGCCAATAATGGCAGACGTGTGCTACTACTATCCAGTAGTTCTTCCGTTTGGGAGAGGGGCCCTGTGCCACTTGGTCTCGAAGGCGGACGAAGATTTGACTGAGGATCTCCTTTGGCAAACCAGAAACCAAAGACAGGGCGTTGCGGCGGGTACTCCATGTTCTGATCATTCCACGAATATGGTCGATACCTTCATTCAGACAACGGATTTTCTCATCGATCATCGCTTGGGCTTCTGCGTCGTCAGCAGCGAGTTGTTGGTCATGAACAGCTGCTGAATCAAGGTCGGCAGCAACGACGTAGGCTGCCATTCGTCTTTCGATGGTTCGATACATGTGAACACAACTTCGCACGTAGTCTTAGAGGTGCTTACCGAGCTAGCTTGGGGCATGTACTGGTATGTGTGGTTGAGGGAGAGAAAGAGCAAGGAGAAGAAAAGCGCGCCGTATTTGAGTTCGAAATGCTGCTACGGCAGTTGCCGGTGATGCCCCTGTCAAGCAACGGGAAGACCTTGGATTAGCCTTGGGCAGAGACAGAAGGTAGATATTGTTGCCTTAGTCCCAAATTTATTAACCATGCAGGCTTTAAAGGAATGTCTTCAGCCTGAGGGAGATTGAGGAGAGCGGTAAGCCCAATGGTGTCAGGCATCCTTATTCTTATTCTTATTCTTATAAAACGGCACTTGTTGCCGTCGCGCGCGGGCGCTAGTTCGAGCTCCGAAATGTCTAGTAAGACTTTCTGCAACTCACCTGTCTCACTTCCATCATCCCAGTACAGCTTAGTTGATTCTCGCCAGTGACCCAGTGAGCGAAAGTATATGGCCGTCCACTAATCTTCTGACTGTGTTGAACTAAGGTACATGACGCCCAGCATCGTTCTTGATGAACTCAATCCAGGGTCTGCCCATCAACGGATGCCAGCTGGTAGAGATGCGGCTCGGGAACTGGCAGACAGAACCATCGAAAGACTGAAAGAGCTTGTCATAGAGTGGAAGGCCTATAGGAACACCTTTTCCCCTATTGGATGCCTGCCGGAGGACGTTCTCACCCAGATTTTTCTACGTTTTCGAGACGCCGTCGTAGCGTCATTCGATCGACATCGTACCCTCAGCTACACGCCTCTTTCGAAGGAGCGGAACAGATGGATCGTTCTCTGTCACGTCTGTAGAAAATGGAGGGAGACTTCCCTCGATTGCAAGGCTCTATGGGCATCGATATGCATCACCTCCTCCACCAATTCGGCCCACTTCATTGGACTGCAAATCGACAACTCGCGACCATTACCGATCGATCTTTCCGCCTCCCTTTCACATTCTCGCCATCGCACAATGGTGAAGGACATATCGAAAATGCCTGGGGTCAACTTCAACAAACTCGTCCTCTACGGTAACGACCATGGGCGGGTTCTGAAGAATTTCACTGTTGCGTCGACGTCGCTCCGTCACCTGGCTATCAAGAACTCAGAAATCCCGGAATCGCTCTTTGCCGGAGACACACCGCAATTGCAAGTACTCAAGTTGCGAGAATGCAGTAAAATTTCATGGGACTGCGGTATTTTCCGGAGTGAACATCTGGAGGTATGTTGCCCTTTGGGTGAGACATGAAAGGGCTTCTCCCGCTCTAGCACCCGTAAGGAATAGCTCCTTGAGATGTATACGCGGTTGCCTGATTAACAGCCTTATAACGCGCTCTTGCTGACATTCGGTAGATGCTGATGCACGAAGTTCAACTGGCACCGGCCAAGAGGTTTGCGCCTGAAGCTCGTCCAGAGTGACTGATGCACCGTAGGTCCTCGGCCTGCCGTTGTTAGCGATGCAGATCACCGCCCATAGTTCCTTGCATGCGAAGGCCACGTCTCGCCAGTACTTGCACACACGCGTGACCAGCATCCAGCGATTATTTGATTCGACGACGGCATATGGCCCGAGAGTGCGTTCCGGCACCACCATGTCTCGCAGGTTGACGAAGACTTGACCGAGAAGCTCTTTGGGAAGGCGCGAAATTAGAGAAAGGGTGTTGCGATAGGTGTTCCATGACCTTATAAGGCCTTGAAGGTGGTCGATGCCCCCCTCGAGATCGCGAATTTTGTCATCGTTGTCTGAGCTTCCTCATGGTGGGTAGGGAGCTGCGAAATTGCTGCAAGGTCAAGGTAGGGAGGAACTCGAACAGTGTGGGATCCCATGTCTTCGCGGAATATCAGATGATGTGAGAGCAACCTAGGAACACCAGATTCACTCACCAGGGCGAGGTAGAAGTGGTATACACCGGCGATCGAGGCAAGGAAGACGGGCAAAGTCACTTTTTGGGACTTGGTTGGGTTCGAAATGCAGTCCCGGCAGTTGCCGTTGATGGGGTTGGAAAGCAGTCACGGTTGCGCATCGTCTCAACCTCACCGCAATACAGTCAGAGGCCGTTCCTTCGCTGCATGATAGTACAAAGCGCCTCGGCATTGTTTGAATAGGATATGCAGCTGGACGAGGGAGCTCCCAGCTCTGCAATGGGGACAATGGATTTGTTACTCCTCGTGTCTTTGAGGCGAGAGAACTTAGCGATTCGCCTGAACCCACTGGCCTTCATACCCAGCGTTCTCGGAAACAATGGAAAGGAAACGATGAATTGACGTGACAAGATAGTAAGACTCGTATGTACATGGCGATGCTCGTAAACGCAATTCAAATTGCTCGAAACAGGTACACGACTATTCGTACAAGATACAAAGGGGAATGAAGCGTTGACGTTGGAAGCGTATGCGATCATGCAGAGGACAAGTACTAATACAATTTCGTGCATACCATTCGACAGCGTTAGGAAGAGTTAAGAGACATGAGACGGGATAAGATGATCAAGAAGAAGAGGAAGAGGAACGACAAGGGAAGCGAAAAAGAAGTTGGCGACAACGGTCCTAAAATCGTGCCGGTGCGTCGATGAGCGCTTAGTTGCAGACGAGGGGGACACCCTGGATGAGCCGGGTGGGGTCAGGGAAGTTCCAGAAGGAGAGGGCGATCATGATGTAGACAGCAATCAACGCCATCCCGCTCATCCAGTGACTCCTTCCGTCCTCAATCGAGAACTTGACGACGAGAACCGAGAAGAACAGGATCTGAAACACGTAGGTTAGCGCAAATCCTTGTACAATATGCAGCGAGGACAACTCACGATAGTCTCCAAAGGATCAAACAACAGCATGAGCGGCTTGCCCATACCCCAAGCCACAAGAACAAGCAAGGGAATAACGAACAGCGCGATCTGGATACAACTTCCAACCGCAACACTCATCGCCAAATCGAATTTGCCCTTCCTCGCGACGATAACAGCCGTAGCGTGCTCCGCCGCGTTACTGATGACCGGGATAATGATGAGGGTGATCCACTCCTTCGAGATGTTAGGATGGTCGTGAACCATGCCTTCGAGCGAGTCGACGAGGTTCTCCGCAGTGACGTATGCCAAGGCGGTAACGGCGACGAGGAGGGCAAGGGAGACAGGGAGGTTCATGCGGAGATGCTCGTGTCCAAAGGAGGAGGCGGAGGTGGTGGTCATGGACGAGGCGACAGAGGTCGAGGAGACGTTGGGGGTGGTGCAAGGTGTCCCGATCATCGTACGGACTGGCGGCTCAAGGCGGACGACTTGCTGCTACCCGAGTGGGAACTACGGGAGCTGCCGAGTCGGAGGGCGTCCGACTGAACGGTGTCGAAGGAAGAGATGGTTGTGCGAGTGAGAATTGGAAGAAGAGGTAGGCGAAGTAGCTGGAGAGATATGGCTAAGTGACGGAATGGTTCAAGAACAAGTTGACGACATACATGAGCATCAAGATGATGGCACTCCCACGACTAAGCTGAAGGAGGATGTTGACTTCAGACCCCTCAGGAAGCTTATCTTCCAAGTAGACATGCTGGGGGTAGCAATTAGGACGGGGTACGAAGGGCAAGGTTTGGAGTGACTTACGAATGCGACAGGGATTATGAGGGAGATGACCGACACAATCAACAGCGAAGAGTTGAGCTGTGCAACCATCGGCTGGAACTCCTGCTGAGGGAAGTTGAAGCCACCAACTAGAATAGCACACCATCAGCACAGGACCGGGGTGTGCACAAGGAAAAGAACCAACCGATGAAGGCGCAGCCAAGGACGAGCAAGAGATTGCTGAGCAATCCTCCTAGGAGCGAGCTCTGAACGAGTTCAAGTTCACACTGTGGCGGGGATCAACATCTAGAATGACACATGAAAGGGAGCACGAAGACGAACCTGCTTGAGGGCAATGCCAGCAATGATCATTTCGACAACATTTCCGAGGGTAGCGTTGAGCAAACCACCGACACTCTGGCTGGTACGGAGAGCGATTTGCTCAGTACCGAAACCAAGGAGCGCGGCCAAGGGGATGATAGCCAAGGCGGAGAAGACGAATATCAACGTAGGGCTTTGGTGGGTGAAGTGAAGGGCCCATGAAACCGGGATGAAGACCAAAAGGACGTTGAGCCAGTTATAGCGGGCAATGGCCAAAAGCGACTGCAGATATGTGGGGCGTGGGCCAATGTCCCGAGTAGGGGTGAATAGCGCCCGAATACGACCCGCCTTTGACATGGGCACGGGCTTCAAGAACCCGCGACCAGTGCGTCCGGCAATACGAGCCTGGACGTCGACGCCTTGCTTCTCTTGTTTCTCGAGGTCGACGTCGAGGGTGGTGACCGTGTCGATGCGGTGGAACGCGCCAGACCCGACGGGTTCCTCGCCGTCGCTGACATATAAGGTGTCGCGAGTCTTAATAGGCGGGAAGCGGGTGTCTGAGGAACTTGTATGAGACTCTTGAGGTGAAAGAGTCACTTCAGCATTCCGAGCTTGGCGTGGCCCACTACTAGGGGGCTCGTCGTCGTCGTCCGCGACGACAGAAGTAGCGGGCTGTGGACGTGCATTGGGGTTGGAGTGGACATTGGGGGAAGAGGAAGTGAGAGAAGGTTCGACCATTCACGGTGCGTTTGTTCTGGGAAGGCTAATGCGGTGACTCCTCAATAAAAGGGAGAAGGGGGAAAGGCGGTGTAGCCAAGACACCCCTTATATATACCAGCGCCTTCCCTTGGCGAGCAGGTGATGGAGTGATGTCGGCGCCTATTGACACGATACCCTGGCTTGGCACGGCCGCAGCCCCGTTGCGTACAGCAAAGCAGTATGGCCCGCTCCTCTCCATTTTTCCGGTATACGCATTGCAACTGGACCGGAGGGTGCGAGTCAGACATCCGCCTGGCGACGCACATGCGTTCAAGTCCAGGCTTCCCTCGCAATCCCGAGCAAGGTTGTCTTCATTACGAGTGCCGTCAGCGATCAAAGCCAGGGCTTGGATTTCGGCGAACATACCTCATTTGTAAGTCCTATGACGAGATTCTGGAGTCCTCTCACCAGGTGCCTGGTCATGTGTGTCCTTGTGGGAATAGGTTGGATGGACCCAGTCCCCAAGATACGTCTCAGGAACTGAAGAAGAGGGGAAGAAGGCCTAGGTTACCCACTCAAGAATGCAAGAACATTCCTCTTTTCAGAACTGCCGCGGCGGAACTCTCGGTAGGCAATTGCTAAAAGTCAAGTCAGTCTCCAACAGTTAGGAACGATCCAAGGGCAATACTTACCTCAAGTAATTAACGGCAGCTGTAGGACGGAGAAGGACCTCTATTATGGCTAATTGTAATACCATAATAGCAGAGAAGCGTTAGGTTCGGAGCAAGCCCCTTGCTCCGGTCCGGGCGTAGCCGGATTCCTTCGGAGAAGGGGCTTGGGACAAGGTCCGCGTCAGGGTGGGGATGTTTTCGCAGCTACTTCACTTGCTACCACTTCACCTGCAACCTCAAAATATACACACATGCATCCCATAAGTGTTAGAACACGAATATCAATTTAGATATAGAGGACACTGAGAAAGGTGTAGGTGTAGGCAAATTGGGGGCTTGTTAAGTGGGTGGAGGTGTCGGCGGAGCGGTCCCTATGCCTATTTCGGCCTGCAAGTGGTCCATGAATGAAGGGAATATTTACCTGGATGTACTGGTCAATTTACGTGGCGAGTACGGACCATGCCTTGGAGAAACAGGCTCAGTGAGGTGGGGCGTTGGAGCGAGGTTGTGGTCCAACAAGGGCATACGATCGAGATGGTTAGAGACCGAATTTGCGAAGGAAATAGGGTGGCATTCGGTAGCCCGACATACAAAGAATGAGTGTACAAAAATTTGTGGCAAGAGAGCGCGACGTCGTCGAGAACGCCGGCGTAGACATCCTCAACTATTGAGGTATCTTGCAACAAGCCCCTTCTTCGAAGGCGAGCGGAGCTCGAACGCCGTTACTATATAAGGCGTTGTTTGGTATCCCTTGTGATCCAAACACGAAGGAGGGGCGCGGCACGAACCTAGAGAAGCGTCGCCGTTTGCTCGCCATCCCACTGTGCGTTCCGAGTTCGACATTCCTGAGTACTTGCTTATCCAGACCCTCCTTCTCCTTCACTAAAGAAAGACGCCAAGGGTATTGAAGTGCTCGCCAAGCGTATGGGAATACTCGGGGTCAATGGAATCGTGACTCTTCGAGGAGAGACGCCCAGGGGAGATAAGATATGCGTGCCATAATGGACGATACCAGGGCCTGGATCATAGCCGGAGAATTCAATCCTTCACATCCAGCCAGCCTGTTAGCAATCAGTGCATAAAGAACTCTTGGAAAACGGATAGGAAAGATGTACTACCGTTGTGGATAGGAACGACCTGGAAGCTGCTGGAACGCCACAGAACGATCCCCAACGCAAAGGCAATTCAACGCAGGGCGATATCGCATGCGATCACATAACAGAACCGCACCCCAAGACAAAGACTCAGAGCAGGCGTCATTCACGAGGTCGATGCAACGCCATAAGTGAACATGGCAGTGACGACGAGGAAGACGCGAACATCGACGCGTTGCACAAATGACGCGCCGGCGGCTGCCGAGGCCATTCATCCGTAAAGCTGTGCAAAGCCCCTATCTCGCCTATCGGACGCCAACTCGCAGAGGAGGAATGCACTCGCGCCAGTCTACCGCCACCACCACCATGTACATGAGGGCCAACGACGATACAATATTGTATAACAGCTGCACAAGCGTAAATAGGAGAATAATCGAGACATGCCAAATAAGTGAAAGAATGCGTGCAAGTTAGGGATCCGGGACGGAGAGAGAACTCGGAAGACGTTTGGGTGATGTACAAGGGATCATTACGCTTTCAGTAACAGGCGGAAGAGATACAGAGTGCAGAGAACTCCAAAATAGAGACGGTCAGAAGATGGTCAGCCAGAGGATGAGATAGTATGATTGAGCCGATTTGCAAAGAAACGAGAAGGATGCGAGCCGAAAGGAAGAAAGGAACGTGCATGCGTCGGTGAATTATAGGAAGGAAGGAAGAGTTGACGGAACCTGGAGCGAAACAAGAAATGCAAGGAACATATGCCGAGATAGGAAGAGATGGAAAAGCGATAATGTACACGAGGTGAGGATGCATAGAAGATAGGAAAGACAGAGATCGATTTCATCGTCAATAGAAAAAGGAAACCAAAGAAACACACGTTACAATTCGTTAGTCAAACGCGGACCTATACGGGATATAGAAGGACGCAGCGGCACCAGAACCTGACGAACCAGCGCCAGGAGCACTGTCATCGTCTCGGTCGCGTCTCTCGGGGCGTCTGTCGGTACGGAAGAAGGTAGGACCGGAGGAGGATGAGGGCACATTGCTCGGACCATTGTTTCCATCCCGGGTCCGCCTCGAAGTGCCCAACGCGCTGTAGAACGTAGGGGCGGGAGGCGGGACTGCCCGGGTTGGGGTATAGAACGAGGGAACGGGCGGGGAGGATGGCACAGTGCGGGTCGGGCTGGAAGAGCTCCCCGCGTTCCGTCCACTGGTGCCAATGTTATTGCTGTTGCTGGGGTTGGCGGTACTCGCGCTGGGGATCGCCGAATCTCTTGCAGTCGTGTTACGATCGAGTCCAAACCTTGCTGCGCGGGCGTAGCGCATAGGCGCTAGGTACGACCTGCGAGGTGTAGACGTCGAAGGCGCGGGAGCTGTTCCATGAACTTGATTGCGGCACACAGGACAAGTACTCGCGCCCTTGAGCCACTGCTCCAAGCACTCCTGGTGCAGCCAATGTGAACAGTTCTTGAGCTTCATGACGGCGTCCATAGGGGTGTACTGTATGATAAGGTCAGGGAAATCAGGGTTAGTAGAGGATAGGAAGAGACGTACGTCGTCAAGACAGATGGGGCAGCGCTGATCGCTCTCCGGGGTGGCCCAATCCTCGTACTTGGCCTTCTCCATAGACTCCAGAACCGTGCTGGGAGTACCACGAGGCCTTGCCTCTCCGACGATAGAGCTCAAAGAGAGTAGCGCTTCATACGACTCGTCGAACTCGTCATCGCGCTACGATAACATGGCAATATCAGCATTCGCAAGCACAGAATATAGAACGCAAAGCGCACCATGAAATCACCCAGACTAAACCCCCTGATGTTATTCATCTGCCTCCGCCGATTCGCATACTCCGCCCTAATAATCCTGGCGCGTTCCCGGTTCATCCTGGTCTCCTCAGCTCTCCTCCTGATCTCAGCCGTCGCAGTGGCAGACGGCACCTGCCTAGGCTCTCGCAAAGATTCGATAGCCTGAGAGAAAGGCGCCGTAGTATCTTCCGCGTAGGGAACGCGACCCGGGCGGGAGCCATTCGTGGTCGTTGTATTGGAAGCCGGCAAAGACATCAAGGGCGAGGAAGGCCGCAACGAACCAAAGATGCTCGATGTCTCCTGCCGACTGGCTGGAGTCGCAGAGAACGTAGCACCTGGAGTCATCATAGAATGCCTCCGTCGCTGAGACTCCACAGTAGCATGCGCAGACGAACCCATCCTCGTCGACGTACTACCCGAAGGTTGCATACTCTGTAACTCCTCAAGACGATTGCGCAAGTTTCGCAACATTTGAACCTGAGATTGAGCGCGCCTGACGTCTTCGGAATGGGCAGCGGCCGACCTATCTGCGCGTGCTTCTGAGAGGGAGGTCCTGGCCTCTCTCTGGCTATTGAGCCTGATCAAACGCTCGCGAGTCGCCAAGGCTGACATACGGGAGTCACTAGTAGTACTGCCGGTGTTAGGAGGGGGCGCTTGTGTGTGCGTGTGCACCTGTGTTGCCNGCGTCNNCGTGAAANNGCNNTCTAANGGTGGAGGAGGGCCGCGAGGANGNGCTTGTGAATGAGNGTGCGTATGTGCTNCCGACGTNGNNCCANATGTGTGCTCTAACGGTGGAGGAGGNCCGCGTGGCCTTGGTGGGGCAGAAGTGGTATCNGGCTCNCCATACCGNTGACGGAANTTCCTAGANGCATCGACNGCATTCCGTTCCCGCTCCANCGCNCGCATCGTNTTGCTNAATGGTCCAGGNATAAACCGACTGGCAATAGCNCCTTCACCCGGACCAGACNCCGTNCTGCTATGNGCAGCCATCGAGCTACCAGGTTGAGAGGGTAGCGAAGGAACCGAAGGCATTGTTGACGGTGTAGCCCTCGTAGTGTACGCAGTNCTAGTCTCACTTCCAGAAGGATAGAACGTGGGTGTGCTCCAATCCCGCCTCATCGGCTCTTGCGCTAGCGTCAGAGGTTCCGGGTTCCCTGCACGCCTCCATCTNTCTTCCCGCTCACTCCTCTCNTCCCTCTCCCTCATCGTNGCGATATACCGAAGGTTGCTNTCCAACTGAGCGATGTTTTGCGACTGGATTCGATCGAGTTCGGGTTCGCTCAGTTCTCGTGGAGGGTACATCTCCAAAGGCCATTCGGACGCTGCACGACTTCCAGTGCTGGTTGAGANAGAAGACGGTGTTGCNCTCGCGGNNCCATGTGAAGAGGACACGTCGTTTCGTGCCCGTGACGTGCTTCCCGCCGAGTACTGTGANGCCAGGGANGANATCGGNCCTTCAACAGTCGGCGTAGGAGGTACGTGTGCCAAGTCATTCGTGAACACGTCGAGGGCGAAAGGGAAGTCAGGNAATGGCGACCATCTACCTGTCGAGCTGGCCGTATTNTCCTGNGGCGGCGGNGGCNCGGGNGANGCCTGCCTAGGAACNGTNTCCGATTGGCGGCTCCCTTCCTGAGCTAAAGGTCCATCATTACCGAAAGACAAGTCGAGGTGAGGCGATGGGATGGCGGGCGGGAACATGAAAGGTCGCGATAAGCTGCTATCAGNCTGCTGGNTCCGCCGCGATAAAGAAGGTCCAAACGTCGGAGAGCTCTCCCCGCTACTCCCGCTATCGGGACCAAGAGACAGATCGTAGTCGAACATTGAGGGGAAAGTAGGCCGTGGNCGGTTAGGTGTCCAAGAGGAGCCTACAAGGCCGGTGTTGACGGACTCGTCATTCAGTCTGACGTGGTAGCCTCTGTCATGGANAGTCGTAGGGTAGAAAGTGGGAGCTGCGGGTAAGAACGGGTTCAAAGAGGGTCCTCGGCGCGTATCGTCGAATTGAATGGTCGACCTATCGACTTCGGANCGCGCTGGGGCNGTGTCGAGTANAGGAGGTCGCGAAGCTGTAAACGATGCTTGGACGCGAGGAGGATCGGCATCAGCCGGCGNTCTTAGCGANGACGCGTACGCTCTCATCCCAAGCTCTTGCGCTGAGCGCTGTGGGGCCTGTGACGTCGAAGACGTGCCCAACCCTATCCTATTNAGCTCTCTCGCCCTCACATCGCTATCACTCTCCCCAATCAAACTTGACGCAGATGGTCGGAACCGGACTTGCCGGGGAGGTCCTGGCAGAGACAGTGGTGATACAGCCCTTGGAATTGGAGGAAGTGAAGATGTGGCGGTTTGNCCAGCCATCANCTCCCTTCGCGTNGAACTAGAAAAGGCAAANTGTGGCGGCGTCGGGTTGGAGATATTCGTCTCGGACTCGTCTGGAGAGGCACAGGTCAGGCACAAACACGGANATAAAGCGAAAACGCAGCGCACCACTCGAAGAGCTGTCGCCCATCCAATTCTCCGGACTCCAGATGCTTGGACCAGCGCGNCCAATGGCGGATAGACGTGATGGTGTTGATCGTTGACCACCAACCACATTTGAGGAAGGACCAGGCATCGTTGAGGNCGATGGTACAGCATCTGTGGCTAGAGTCAGTTCCAGGATTTGATGGNGCTCGTGTACAGCTGCTGTTGAGAAAGAAGCAGAGTGCTGCATGAACCNAAAATAGANATTGCGAGAGCCCCGGGATGGGTGTNCAANACCNACCCGNCGACGCTTATGGGACACACACGAATGAATNCATGAGGGCNATGCAGTTACGCAGAAGCGATGCACGAAGTGAACAATAGAATGGACCACATACCTCTTGATACATTCACGGTGCCAGACAACGATGCATATCTGCTGGCATTGATACCGTCGTNATCGTCCTCAGTCAACACAGTGTGGCGCCTTGTGAAGAAAGAAGACAGGGACGGCGGCCTGAAGCTCGAAGTGGTCGCACTTTGACCCATCAAGCGTCCGCCGTCTCGCTTCTGCCGAACTGAGAGGACGCTGAGCCCAAGGAATCGCCGAGCCTGGGGAAGGCTCTGGCCTCCGCTGGGTGAACAAGCTACTGGTAGGACTGTCGTCATCGCTTCCGACGGCTACGCTCAGGAAGTCGCCCAACG
>JANDKE010001915.1:0-11946 GCA_027627275.1 Coprinellus aureogranulatus | reverse complement strand
TTGAGGGCTCGAGATCCAAAACCCGGCTGGGCCGGCCTCTTCTAAAGAAGTGGACGACAGTATGAACCCGTGCTTCGCATCCGGGAAGGGCGCAGAACCGCTTGCTGTCCCTTATAGGATCAGCTTGGGAGGTATGGGAGATCGTGTCAGCATATGTTCACACTATGCGAAAGCCTCAAAGCCATAGCCATAGCAGGCACAACGGGCATGAGCCTATTTGCCGAACAAGAATACTTGTTATCTACGGCTGATGTATTTGAAATTCCAACCATACTTTGAAGCATGTTTTCATTGACCAACAAAGATCTATTTTCCCTTTGTGCAAAAGACTCTGTGAAAGTGCGAAACAAAGAGGTGTTTCTCCGGAGCAGAATAGTAATTCTTTGGGCTCCGGATAAAGGGCTTATAAAACCTGATATCCCATCCGTTTTTCTGGAAATCGAAAGGAAAGAACTATTTTCCAATGCCGAATCCTTGATCTTGTCAAAACGTGATGAGAAGAGGTTTTTTCCTTTGTGCTTTCTGGGCACTTTTGCTGGCTGGTAAACTTCCGGTTTTCATTGCGTTTTTCGGAAATGTGACTCCCTTTGTTTATATTGAACTTTCCAGCTCGCTATACCTTAGGATTAAAGTGGGCTGTGCCCCTTGTGAGGGGGGAACAACGGGGGCTCTTTCATGGGGCCAATGTAGGCCGCCCTTTAGTCGATGATCCAAAAACTTTCAGATGGAAAATCACGACCCATTCCTGCCTCCCAGCTGCTCTTCCTTCAGAGCATCGGCCAACTACACAGCTGCTTGCGGTTTTCCATCTAATTTTTTTTGGATTCCGAAGAGACACTCTTCGAAGGCCATTCTAGCGCTGGATGTTGACGATCCGCAAAGGACCAAAGCAGCAGTGGCTGAGACCTTCGTTTCGGATGAGGCACCCCGCCGAATAATGGAGCACCCCCTATGGTGCAAAACACTTAGTCACCACCAAAGTTGTATAAGTCTATAGGAGCCGTCAGTTTTCCCCAAATTCTTATCCCTCCAGAGAAAATGGTCCTTTCGACGAGAGGAACATTTCCTCTGGAGGAAATTTCGATACCTGCAAAACTGACGAAGTTATACTTTCCAGATTTGGCCAGATCTTATCTCTATCTCAATATGGTAACGTTCCTTATCTTATCTGGCGGACACGCACCTCCTCGGCCAGAAATGTTCAGATAATGGGCGGAAACAACGGCAATATGCGTATTTTTGCGCGGGCGCGCTTCGCGCGCCCACGAAAGTCAATATTTAAGGCTTTTCCCCCGCTGGAGGTAGGCCCACTCAAACTTGGGTTTTGGTCCGGACGATTTGGCCACTGGACAACTTTGGTGGTGACTCAGCGTTTTGCACCATACCACAGCGCTTACCGTCCCCGAGCCTTCTTTGAGATTCTCGCTCAGTGATTTCGAGGTAGGGACTGTCCTGGGCATTTGTATGGCGCATATAGTGTGCCATAAATATCGAAGCTTCGAGACGAAATTCGTACATGTTGGGCAGGGCTTCAACCACAAAATTAGTACATGTTCGCTCCAATGAAGTTTGAGATCCAGTCATGTTTCTGAGTATACTGGGGGGATTACTTCGCATCTGAGTCTTATCCTAACGCTTATCACCGCAGGGACCGCTTGAGGAGTACCATCTCGCACGAATTTACACCTCTGAGTAGGCTCCCAAAGACAACAGACCGCGCCTGGATTTGAACACTAGGCGCTCCGCCTCGGGTTGGACAAACCGTTGGCTGGAATCAACCCGTTTGACGGTTCGCGCCGGGTAGCCAAAAATGTAGAGGATCCTCCACCCTCATCCTCATTCTCCGCTGGTTACGAGTCTAGAAGAGAGGGCAATCACCCTTTGACGTTTGGATGACCAAGAGGCTGCACCGCCCTGGTAAAAGAACACATATCCCGAGACACTGAGCCTAGTTGCCGCATCTGAGGCCCAATCCGCGTTGGTGAATCCCACAGCAGACCGGATGAATTCCTTGACAGTGGGTGGAGTTCCTTGTTTGGGTCATACAACAGAACATAGTTCTTCGTTGCTGCAAGATACCGTAGTGCATGCTTGGCGGATGCAAGATGTTTCGGTTGGGGATCAGCGTTATATTGGCCAAGGGTTGAGTGGGTATGTGCCATTTCCGAGCGCGTTGACATAGCTGCATACCCGATGGAGCCGTTGATGGATTGAAAAGCCCGAGCAGCGTCGTCCTTGGATATGTTCGGATCAACGAGAGCACCCCATTTTCCGTCAGGCATATCTATGGGCAGTGCTTCCACGGGTACGTGGATACCCGGTGATGCCTCAATCTTCCAATCATCGATAAGAGTCTGAATGAATGGTGCTTGAGAGATCCAAAGGCGACGTGTTGGAAGATCCCGATAGATGCGCCAGCTCAAGAACATCTTGGCCACTGCCAAGTTCTTGACCTAAATACCTCGTAGTTTCAATTGCGCAATAAGCCACAAATAGAGTTCTTCGGAGTTCGTTGAGGCTAGGCCATCATCAACGTGAATAGGAATGAATAGTCGAAGGGGAGAACCATCGGCTGGCATTGGGATTGAGGGATCCGGAGGTGTCTCTCAAATACCAATGAAGAAGGCGTGGTCAACTTCGCAGCGAGTCATTCCCACCTTCGCAAGGACCTTGTAGAAGTGACAATACCAAGCAAAGGCAGCCTGTTTTAGACCGTAGAGCGCCACTTGCAGTAGTAGCACAGTGCTGACATCAGCCTCAGGGAATCCAGGAATCTGCCGACAGTAAACAAGACTCTTCAGCATGGAATGAAGGAACGCGGTCTTGATGTCAAAGGCGAACAGGAAGAATCCGAGGTGAGCGGTCAATGCGAGGACGGTACGGATAGTTGAGAGACGAGCAACCGGAGCGTAGGTCTCGTCGTAGGAGTCCGGGCGTTGACTGAAACCCTGAGCCACAAGACGCGCCTTTTCGAAACCCCAGAGTATCGAGCCGTCAGGGTTATACTTGTAATCGTAAACCTATTTTAGCCCAATGAGTGATACACCAGAGGGTCGCTTCAGTCGCTTGAATGTTTGGCGCTTCTCAAAACTGTCGATCTCCCTAAGCATGGCTTCCCACCATTTCTCCGCATCCGGTCGATTCATTGCTTCGTGAAAGCTCTCTGGTGGGCGCATTAGCCGTTCGGGAGTCCAGTAATCATTGACATACTTCTCGAGTTCGGGTGGACATGGGGTGCGAGGCCGTCCAAATTCTTGTGGACTCGATCCTGATAGGGTGTCATATGAGGCGCGAACACGAGTGTGGTATCCAGTTGCCAAGGTTTCATCCCTGTCTTCATCATCAATAACCCGGAAGCCACCTTTAGCAGAGCGGGAATGGTATCCCACTGAGTCGTCGTCGTTGAAGATCCTATGGTACCCCACATTCGCCATGTATCCTGCAAACTCCTCCTGATCCTGGTCAGTAACCTCTCCGACCTCTGCCTGCTCCAGCATGCTGATCGCATCTGCATGCAAACAAAACAGTGTTCGCAGATCCCCATCGATATCATTTCCTCCATTACAACACCAGGTCGCCGACGCAATGAGCGCTTGGAGTCTGGACCAACAGTCACCCTCAGTAAAAGGGTAGTCGGACCTAGTCAGCCGTAGTCGGCAAAAGTGACGCTAGTCCGCCAAAGTCTCACCGTAGTCGGACGCAAGTCAGTCTCCTCTCCCCCGTCCATCAACAACTCGTCGAGCAACATCACAAATTCACCCGAAAAAGATCAGGAGCTTAAAAACCGCTCTGGCCGAACTTCGACGGAGAGGTCGATCTCGGTGTAGGGGGTACGCCTTTCGCCACCTTACCATCGTCCATCGTCCATCACCTACCATCCTCCCTCCCCCCTAGTCTGCCCGACACTCCCATTTCCTATTCAGCATGGCTATTGGCCCCGCCAACGCGTTTCGAACGGCGACCCCATCCAACGTTCCGCCCCAGGTATTCGTAGGCAAGCTCTTCGCACTGTCAAGGACCACGACACCAACGAAAACCCCGCCGACTCTTCCCCTGGCTGGATAGAGAATATCAGTTATTATCACAGTATAACATCAAGTACGAGCGTATGAGTGCCTCCACCGAAGGCACTCACCCTGTCTGACCGGATTCCCCGGCTCCAGTGACGCCAACGGTCATGGGTTTTCACAGTGCCCTCCACCCCGCACCTTGATCAGTAGCAAGAGCACGAGCTCCGAGACTCACGTTCGTGACAGCGCGATGCGTGAGTTCCCGTTCACCCATCTGACGGGCAACGCAGATCTTGCCGCCTCACTTCACCCCCTTCGTCGCATATCCACATTTTCCGGAGAGCGCCGCCGTTGCGGTCGTGCAGCTGCTGATCTCAAGCTCGGTGCTGAACAAGATTACGGTAGACAAGTGACGCACAGTCGGGGCTGTGGTCCCTGTTTCTTGTGTCTCAGATACCTTGCGTCGAGGCAATGTATGTTTGTATGATGAGCAATGCACGACCCCGCGTTAAAGCCGGCGAGTGTCTCACTAAGTACTAAAGGGCTAGGGCTTCTTCATGTATAATTACGATCTGAACTAACTGCATCCTCTCCTATGGTGCCATAATCTGTATTGGTGCATGAACGAAACCCCCAGTACGTTCCGATCTGTTGGGTCCATCCCTCGTCATTCCTGTAGTCTGCGACGCGGCCATGCAGGTGTCTCGTGATGTTGCATCGATTTATTGGGTGAAGCATTGCACCTATCCCTTGCGTTGAGCAGCCTGCAAAGTTTTGACAAGCCAGTGATCACCCCGCCTGAGTCACACTGTGCCCCGCCTCTTCTGCATTGCACACAGGTTACTCCAGCCTACCGAAGTTGAACCTGACTGCGCAGTCAGCAGCGGCTCGCCAATGACGTTCCTCGACTCAACTTGAACGAATGGATTGAAGATGACCAGACTCTTGAAACTGTAGGCTCGTCATTTCACACCCGATGCCCCATCGGAATCGCTCGACGAAATGTTCTCCTGCGGAATCTCAGTGAGAGGATGTTTCGCCCCTGGTTGCGTTTACAGGAAGACCCAAGTGCTGTCCGTCTTTGCCTGGCGGGACACTGCTCTACAATGAGCATCTCGGCGGCGAAGTAACTTCGATCTCTTGATGTTGTTGTCTACGCGGCAGGCTTGGCGGTATTCGCGCTACACTCGCACCTAAGTGACCTAACAATATCCCTGAGGCTGACTATCCCAACTCCTGCACATGTGTGGAACCCTGTCGTTCCTGGACCGTCATTTGCACCCGCTCAGGGTCAAATTATCCTCGTGGCTTCGGCAAGGTATGTCGAAACTAAACATATGAGATTAAGTGCGGATACGAAGCTTGAAACCTTTCTCGACTGAGAACTGGAAGTGCAACTCGCTAGCACATCTCACCGTGACCGCCAACTTATACACAAACCCGTGACTTCATTGTTCTCGTCGTGGGACGCGAGACTCGACCCTGTTACTCTTTCACGGAGCCAACAGACGGTCGACCATTCAAGCAGCAATACGACCAACACTTGGAAACCACATCCGGTCATGTCTGGCAGGTGGGTCCAGCCGCATCATGATGACAGACATGGTAGTTCTGGCACATATGGTTGACCACATCAAGGAGCGGCGTCTTGTATTCACGATAGTGGATTGCGCATTGACGAGGCCTTCAAACAGCAGAGGGTTCACAGCAACAGGCAGTCCGTCTCTCCTTTTCAGAGGGTCTGACACGACGGTTTGTCTGGGGTAGTTGGCGCCACAAGGACGGGTTTAAGATACGGGCCTTGGGTCCAGGGTACCGCAACCACTTCTCGTGTGCGCAACTCCCCCCTACCTATACACTTGCAAACAAGTACCGCGCAAGGTCACCGCTAGTCAGTGCTTTGTAGGCTGCTACAGTCACAAATACACGAACCGTTTCCGAAGATGGACTGAAGACCAGTAAGGAATGCCCCTTTTTCCTGACTCACGCACAGGGGTCCAGGCGTCACGCATTCACATGAGTTAAGTTGGCGGGAGCGTCGCTCTTCCGCATACCTGAGGGAAGTCCCTCAATAGCCCAGGGCGCTGACAACCCGTCGGCCCTAGTAGACACGCGAACCAAGAGCGGCCCGCGAGGTTTCGCTTTTCACAGATAGAGCGAGCAAAAGTTGACTATTCGACGGCTGCGCGCATGTTCCGACTTGCATAAGAGATCCGAGCACGAAAAAGGGCGGTAATATCCCGACGGATATGGTATCCGTGCGAGCCCTCCTGGGGTGCAGGTACGATAGGCTCTCACGGCTCCGAGTCTCGTCCTTATCCTTCCTTATCCCGTTCTTGGGTTTGTTCGTTTGTTCACTACAGGGCCCTGTCCTTGGGCACTATCAGTGGTCAGGAGTGACAGAGGGATTTCCATGTTGTGCAGGTCTCCCTAAAACGGATGGGGACAAGACCCCGCATACCGAAGAAGGACTCCCGAAATGCCCGTCCTGACGGACCAGACATCAGGTCAAAGCAACTCCCAATTCCGTCTAGGGCTTTCCCATCAGTATTCGGGGGTCCTCAGAATATTGGTGGATCCTTGATCCCAGCCAACAAGTTGGTGTCCGGTCCAGGGTGGGGCGTTCCATGTCCGGTCTGCGCCTGACTTCACACCCAAAAGTCGCGTTTTCTTGTCTGGTCCACCAGAATATTCGAATTTTGGCCTATTTTCGGACAGTTTTCTTCCCTGCGGGCCGTTCCACCATCCCGATGTCCAGTCTGGCGTCTAGGTGACCGCCCAAACCCCCTAGATTTTGTCCGGTCTGGATCTGGGACCCTAGTACGGCCGCGTTTGTGTCCGGTGCAAGATCTAGGTGGCCCCCCAGTATTCGGGGACCCTGGGTCCTCTAACCGTCATATCGAAGGGAACGGTTGCAGTGGGTAATGTTTTCCGGCTTCCCGAGGCGGTGGCACAAGAGGACGACTCGAGACTGTCTTGTCCCACAAGCAGGGACACAAAATGGTATGGAGCAAGTGGATGAAAGTCGACGCTTAATTTGTATCTAGCCGGTGGTTCTTCCGATACATATATACGTCGCCCAATTACCACTTTGATGCTCGGGCTAAGTCGCCAGCTGTGCTATGTTTGCCAGGGCTACCAGGTATAGAGTTGATTATCGGCGCTTACGATGGTGTGGATTTCTGACAAACATTATCTATGGGATAAGCCCTGATAAGGGCTTATCTGCAGCCTTTTTTTCCGTGATGAGGGTGCGTTCATCACCGAAAAAAGTGGTTGCCGATAAGGCTTTATCAGGCATTACAAAATAAATAATATTTATCGGAATTCCGGTGAATGATAGGCGCCGATCATGTCGTGGAATACTGGTCGACCTGGCTATCATTGTATAGTTGGCACCTCCGCTCAGGTAGGAGACCCACGACGATGATACTGAGCTCAGGAATGCAACTGTCACAAAAGTCTGAGGCACAGTAACCATATACATGTGATCAAAATGATACAACTGGACATGATCTTTACGGGCAATTGTTGACAACTGGCGGGTCTACTGCTGAAAGGTAAGCAATGTACTCTCGCTGCCGTGCTACACCTTCCTTTNTGCCCGNNTGCAGAGNNNGAGNACGTCTATCGAGGCTCAAGAAGGAAGGGTCCACCACTAAACTGACCTGAACCGGTAGAAATCTGGTGATATACGTTCACGCAGCTCCTCCACTATTCCAACCACTTTCAAGGTGCAAATAATGATCGTCACAGTACTACTAACGGAGCTCAAGGCACGACAGAGGTAAGGTAGACCTCCTAGAGGCGGCTGTTAATATGCCAAGACACTGTGTCTTCGGCGTGAATATATCCCATCAAACACCTCAGATCTTCTTCAAAGGACTAGCACCTACACCCCAGCGCGGCACAATGCGACAACAAAGTGAGCAACGGCCACTCACCCATTGTTCACCACTGGCGCTTTGCCATGTTTGGATATCATAGTACACTCCGTTCATTGTAGCATTCCTGGGTTCGACCCAGGGCTGGTGCCTATTGTACCAGAACGTGGGCATGCGTTCAGCCCTGCACTCCAGCTCCGTCGCGTGCTCTGCCATAGTTCTTGAGCTGTGATGAAAGGGCCCCTTGTCACTTCTTTGGATCAGCTATGTTTGAGGCGTACCTGGCCAGGGACTTATGGGGGACGCACCGGCATAGACACTCCTAGTTTGCTGCCGGCACCCTCAGCTGACCTATGCAAGATGCTCGAGTAGAACAGCTATAGAGGACGAACGCCTACGAGACACTCACCCTGCATCGTCGCGAGCCAATGTTGAATTTCCTGCTTCGTGTTCGAGCGTTCCTAGTCCCAAGGTTCATAGCTACATCCTGTGACTGAAACTATTGCAGTAGCTCGCGTTGTAGCCCTCCGCCATTGAACTGAATAGGATATATGATCGAGGGCTGAAGTAGTCAGTGCCATCGTCGAATGCATGGGCAAGTGCGAGACCTCCTTCAGCACGTCAAGATGCGCTTCCCTGGAAATCGTCATCTGAAGGCGAACTCACCAGGTATAGAAGGTACATCAGATGGCATCAGCATGATAAGCCTGGCAGACCTGGCAGACCTGGCAAATCGGGCGCACTGCACGAACCGTTGCATATCGGAGACCTAAAACCTACCAGAAACCCAAGCTGAAACTTGGTTGTTCTCTATGGCAAAGGTGGCGTAACGAGCAGGAGCAAGCTCCCCTTCCCCCTGCAACGCCTTGGCCGTTCACTGCCAAGTTTGCCCTTGCCACCTGCCAGGCAGGGCGTGGATAGGACCTGAGGTGATACCACGTAGGGGTGCGAGGGCAAGCCTTCAACGTCTGCCCTCCATGAACGGTCCGTGCCTTGATACAAGCCATGCTACAAGTTCCTCGCGACTCACTTTCATTCTGGGAAAAATATTTTATCTGACCCTTCGGCATGCTTCAATAAATACGATCTCTGCTCGTGTGGTTTCACCCAGACCTACGTACCGTAGATTAAAATTCTATTTCATACCGGGGCGTAGGCAGCCCTTCCCGCCGATGCATCAATGCACATTGCAAACAGAGGAAAGCCAGAGAAGAAAGACGACAAGAAGCTGATTGCCTCAGAGACCAAAGAAATATGGCCAGCGCCGGAGAGGTGTTGGCATACACAGCGAAATGATACAGCGAACATGAAAGGCACTCGGCGATCGGGGATGGAGAACACCTCAGCTGATCCCTCAACCGAATCAGCGGAGTATCACTTTGAACCCCTGTCCAATGCCTGCAAAACCCCGCCTGCCCTTGTCTATATCACGAAGGGACCCTTCACGCGTGAGGCCGAAAAGCCAGTCCGTCAAGAAGTGCGCTGGACTGCAAAGCAGGCATGAGGACCCAAGCAATTAGGCAGGTGGCCCTAATATGCTCAAGTTTATATTGGCTATTCTCAAGTAATACCGCAACGTCCAAATCCAAGGATCGAAAAGACGAGGGAGTCAGTACTTACACTCGCGATTGAGCCAATATCCATTGATGTGAGAGCCAACCAATGAGACAAAACGTCCACCAGACCACCTACTAGGCGAACCGCTAGATCATCGCTCAGGCTTGAAATCGGTGAGAGAATAGAAAGAGTTGATTATGCCGAAATTTACAATGATTCTCAGAATGAATGCCAGTCCTATGCGGCGTACTACAGGATTGATGTAAGGCGAGCATGACAGAAAGTAAGAGAAGAGATCAAAGAAAGCGAACCCTCTCAACCGATCTCCTTGACGTGAGTGCCCGCACAGGAAAACACCAGGCGCACCGACGGGAGACCCATCGCACGGCCGTAGGAGCGCGCCACATGATGGGCGAGGCGATGGACTCCAGCTCCTTCTGCTTCGTACTCGTACTCGTCCTTGGAAGCCTCCTGGGAGCTGTCCAGCCGTTGAATGGCTCCGTCGACGGCGGACTTGAGCTTTTCCTGGGCTCCAGCATCGAACACAACAGCGAACTTGTCGTCGAATGTTCCTAAGGTGGAAGGCATACGACTCTAGACCGTTCTTAGACTGGTGCGGGGCGGCCAGAAGCCCCAATCCTCAACCTTGTACTTCTCGGCTTCGGAGACCATTCTGTCGATCTCCTCTTTTCGACAGACGGCCCTTGTCGTTGGTGATCGTGATGCGGTTCGACTTGCCGGTGGTCTTGTCCTGCGCGGGAGACGTTGAGGCTACCGTTGGCGTCGATATCGAAGGTGACCTCGATCTGAGGAACACCACGAAGCGGGGGAGGGGGGGATGCCAGAGAGCTCGAAGTTGCCGAGGAGGCTGTTGTCCTTGATGCGGGAACGCTCACCCTCGTAGGCTTGGATGGGGACGCCGGGTTGATTGTGGGCGTAGGTTGAGAAGATATCGGATCTCTTAGTGGGGACGGTGGTGCTGCGCTTGATGAGGGCGGTCATGACCACCCGTGGTCTCGATACCGAGGGAGAGGGGCGACGTCAAGGAGCAGATCCTGAGTCTTCTCGGAGGTGTCACCAGAGAGGATAGCGGCATGGACAGAGGCACCGTGTGCGACGGCTTCATCGGGATTGATGCTCTTGTTGGGCTCCTTGCCGTTGAAGAAGTCGGAAACGAGCTTGGCAATACGGGGGATACGAGTTGAACCACCGACGAGGACGATTTCGTGAACGTTGGACTTATTGATTTTGGAATCGCGCAAGACCTTCTCTACAAGCTGGAGGGTGGAGCGGAAGAGATCCTGGCAGAGCTCCCCAAAGCGAGCACGGGTGAGGGAAGTGTTGAAGTCGAGAGTCGATTTCGATATAAATCTGAGTAGCAAAGAGAGAAAGGATACGCTTGGCATGCTCGCAAGCGGTGCAGAGACGACGGACGGCACGAGGGTTGGCGGAGATATCTGCAGCATCGTAAGTGGCCGTTGATGAGACGGTTAAGGGGTCGGTACGTACCCTTCTTGTGCTTGCGCTTGAACTCCTGGATGAAGTGGTTGACAAGACGGTTGTCGAAGTCCTCACCACCCAAGTGAGTGTCACCGGCAGTGGCCTTGACCCCTTGACCTCAAAGATACCCTCCTCGATGGTCAACAGGGAGACATCGAAGGTTCCTCCACCAAGATCGAAGATGAGGACGTTACGCTCGCCCTGAACCTTCTTGTCGAGACCGTAGGCGATAGCGGCGGCAGTTGGCTCGTTGATGATACGGAGGACATTGAGACCAGAAATAGTACCAGCGTCCTTGGTGGCCTGACGCTGAGAGTCGTTGAAGTACGCCGGGACGGTGACGACGGCGTTGGTGACGGTGGTGCCGAGATAGGCCTCAGCGGTCTCCTTCATCTTGAGTAGGACCATAGATGAGATCTCTTCAGGTGACTGGAAGGGATATTAGACGATTTGTCGAGGATAACATAGCGATCGACTTACAAATTCATTGTCCTCGCCACGGTATTGGACACGGATGTAAGGCTTGCCGCCCTTGTTGAAGACGGTGAAGGGGAAGTGCTTCATGTCAGCTTGCACCTCAGGGTCGTCGAACTTGCGGCCGATGAGACGCTTGGCATCGAAGACACTGCAAAGATAATAGTTAGAGATGCAGCTCGTACTTCAAGAAGAGATTTAACATACGTGTTATGAGGGTTCATGGCGGTCTGGTAGCGGTCTCCTTCATCTTGAGAAGGACCATAGATGAGATCTCTTCAGGTGACTGGAAGGGATATTAGACGATTTGTCGAGGATAACATAGCGATCGACTTACAAATTCCTTGTCCTCGCCACGGTATTGGACACGGATGTAAGGCTTGCCGCCCTTGTTGAAGACGGTAAAGGGGAAGTGCTTCATGTCAGCTTGCACCTCAGGGTCGTCGAACTTGCGGCCGATGAGACGCTTGGCATCGAAGACACTGCAAAGATAATAGTTAGAGATGCAGCTCGTACTTCAA